>QMIH01000853.1:65897-77606 GCA_003987875.1 Clarias batrachus
CACACACACACACACACACACACACACACACACACACACACACACACACACACACCAAACATCCAAACATCAGATTGGCTAAAACTGTGTGGAGGAAATGGATTTAACTTTAAATAGAATGCTGAGGAAGTGCATATCACTTTGGAGCCTCACTTTGTGTGTGTGTGTGTGTAGCGGAGCAGGGTTAAAACTACACCAACATGAAACCTGACAAAGAGGAAGAAATGTTTCCACTAAAGGGAATAAAGAGAGAAAGGGTAGGTCAGAGTGAATGGTCCAAGCGCTGATACACATCACCAAATAAAAACTCTGCGTATGAAATAATATTTTCATATTAAACATGTTATTCAGGAAACGCTGTGCACAGAGCCCGGAGCAAGTCCTGCTGTGGCGCGGGTTCTAACGACACCATTTATCAGATTACACACATATATACACACACACACACACACACACACACACACACACACACACACACACACACACACACACACACACACACACACGCACACTGGGTGTTGAATAAACTATGTGATGTGGTACTGTGCAGGTAAACCTGCCTGTTTTTTTTTGTGTGTGTGAATGAATAGGAACAATACCAAAACAATCTAGAAAAACATTCAAGATTACAGAGACGTATAGAATGTTGCCTGTTCCATATTCCATACTCCATAGAAACACTGTATACAATAAAGTTTGTACATTCAAAGGTCTCCTGGGATAGGCTCCAGGCCCCCCGTGACCCTGAATACAGGATAAAGCAGTATAGATGATGAGTGATGACTGAGTGAAGGTCTATTTAATCCCAAGAGTGCATGCACAGACACTTGATTCATTAAAATCCAGTTTGTATCTGATGTTTCCTGAGTCTGTGTACATTTCCATATAAGGAGACACTCAATGTAAATTTATAGCTAGCATAGTGGTGTAATGTGGCCTTGCAGCTCCAGGGTTGAAAGTTCGAGTATGGCCTTGGCTGTGTTTGTGTGTGTGTGGAGTTTGCATATTATCCATGTTCTCCTCATGTCTCCAAAGACATGCAGATTAGGCTATTTGGTGTTTCCAAATTACCAGTAATATGTGAGTGAGTGTGTGCGCTTGTGTGCCCTGTCCAGGTTGTACACTACCCCATGCCCTGGGTCCACTGAAATTGGCTCCAGGTCTCCCACAACTCAGTATTAGTCGGAGTAAAGGGTGGGTGGCTTCAAATCATGTCGATGAGTTCATGAGATTTTATAAATGGATTTTTCTGTCAAGTCACTTATTTATTTCAGTTGCACACCAATTTAACGAACACTTGTAATGTAAAAGTGATTCAAAACCAATTCATAAATCTAAATAAGATTCAGTCAGGACAAAAATAATGGGGCCCTATAAAAAGAGGAAGTGTGTGTGTGTGTGTGTGTGTGTGTGTGTGTGTGTGTGTGAGAGAGAGAGAGACAGAGAGAGAGAGAGATGCATGGCTAAGCTGCATTACTAGAAGACTTAAGGCGGCTTTCTTTCACCATTTATGCATAATTTTGCGATTTTCACTTCTCTTTGCCTTTTATGGAGTTTTGTGGCTGATTGCCTTTTATCAACATGGACACAGGGATAAAAAAGATTGTTATTATTTTATAGATTATATAAAAGTATAATATATACTAATATGATATATATATATATATATAAAAGTTTATATCCCTTTATTCCAAAAGAAATATTTGGTTCAGTTACTAAAACGTTACTAAAAGACTGATAAATGAGGTCCGGTATCAATAACCTGATCTTGAATGCCAATAACAAATTTTTTAAACCAACGTTCCTTTACAAACTCCTCTTTCTTACTGATGTTCAGCTTTTGATGGCTTTCTTGCAGTTCTCCTCCAGGCTCTTAGATTTACTTCACTATTAAACTATAGCGTAGGAGTCATCAGAGAACATCTGCACATGGCTTCAGGTGGTGGTCTGTGAGAACTTTTAGATGCAGATGGTAAACGGTACCTCTGGGAGCACCAGGGTTGATCACTACCATTTCTGGAGCATCTCAAGTGGCACTCTATCATCCAGAAAAAAAGTCAACCTGCATCTCGGCGTGTTTGTCGCTCAGTCAGAGCAGCAGTTGGCAAAGTGCAGTTGTAAAAATGTGAAGCGATGCCTGAGGCACCAAGACATTCCTAAAGAAGTGTTTCCAGCAGCGCAGCAGTAATTTCTCCACCACAGATCTCAGAGCTGCCTTTAAATCTTCTCATATGGCAGTGATTAGCTGGTTTTGTTGCTCTGATGCTCGCCGTGCGGGGAAACCTTCAGCTCTTCAGAACCTCAGTCGAGCCGAGCCCAATACTGAGTGACTCCTAACCACCTTCATCATGTTACACGCGTGTCACTGAGCATTAAACAGTAAATTAGCACACAACATGATTATGGCTTTATGACTGCACGCAGCTCAAAGAAATTCAAACTGGGTCTCTGAATGTTTTATGGCAAAACAGAACAATTAAAATGTCATTTCCTGTGAAGGTCTATTAGAAAACAGTTCACGTGTCATTACAGTAATGTCTCGATAAACACACTACTTCATCCCGTCACACACCGAGATATTTTCTTACATGAGAAACTAAAACAGTGTCAATATGGATTATGGAATAGTGTTTAAATCTGTTTCCACCACAAGCATTTTAATAAACCGTCCTTTAAAACGTAGTGAGGACATGCCTCCAGAGTAATATCGGTAATGTCATCAGCTCATTTGGGATTTTATAATATTTATATATCTTCCCTTTTAATGGGCTTGCCTGTTTTCATTGAAGGCTGAGATGTCTTTATGATGGGTCATATTTCAGTATTGTTTTGAATGTGCCTTGGTTGAATTTACTGTGTTGGAGTCCCACTGGCCATCTTTAGGGCTCAAGTGAAGTTTGTTAATTTGGTGCTGGATGAGGATCAGTGACATCACAGAGGATTTACTGCAATCTGACACTGTTTCCTTTTTATCTCCAAACCTAACCATTTGATGGTCGGATTGTGCAGGTCGGAATTTTATTCGCCCGTCTCCTCAATCTGCACTCATCTAGTGGGGTAGCAGGTTTATGAGCTGATTTTCAGGAATGTATCTGAAAGAGTAGAAGAAGAAGAAGTGGAAGAAATTATAGTGACTGGCTGAAGTATTTTTTTTGTTGGTATATTTTCACCTTAAAAAACCTGAGAAGTATTTAGTGGAAAAAACGGTTTATGGAGGAAATGGTCACAGTAAATTTCCTGGACTGAAACTTCATATGAGAGACGTTAACGTTATAATTCATCAATTCGGTTATCTTCAAAGTGTAGCTATAATCAGGAGCACATGCAGGTCACGGTGTGTGTTTCCCCATTTAGCTCAAGGCTCAGTTTCTGCTGTGTTTAGAAACGCATGATGGCTAACTGTGTTTAAACCCAATTCTCACTGAAAGAAATTAAAGCAACTCACACTGGAAAACACAGCAACATGAAACATATGACCAAATACCACGCAGTGCATATGTTTAAGAGCACCGAGTGTGAGAGTAATTATAGCCGCTCGACACCTGCATTCACATCGAGTGATGTCTCCGTCTCTTGATCACTCCCTGAGCTGAACTTGTCGAGCTGTAAAAATCAGAACAAAACTATTACATTCATAAGTTTAACATGTGGATAAAACATCATAATATGCATGATTTTGCCTTGGATAACAGATCATTCATCTTTCATCCTGAATACTGCACTAGTAATTGTGAAATCGTGCATAAGTAAGTTAGCTAGCTAATATTAGCTAGTACCACGGTAATAATGTGACAGAAAATTCATTATTTTATTTATAAAAAGCATTATCTTTCTTAGGTGTCAGGTGTCAAATCACACAAGTTCTTTAAATAATACAGCAAATTTAGTGCTTGTCACCGCAAAGTGCTCAACAAGTTAGAGGCTACCAAGGTAGCTAGAAGACTGCTTACAGTAAGTGATTCACTTCCATTTGTAAATGACTCAATAAGTGAGTCATATGAGTTTCTTACTGACTCCTGTCAAATGACTCTGTAAACGGTTCACTTCCATTTGTACACTTAAACATAAACTTAGAGGTTATGTACCCGGTGTCCTTTGTTCGTAAACATAGAACACAGACTGACTTTAATTAATGAATTATTTTTATTAGAATAATTATACATCGGGATGAGCAGTGAGAGTTCTGATTACCAGTGAGACTTTTTGGTGCATATAGAAGCTCATATTTGCTTTTTGGGATGATTACATCATTATACTATTGCATTATTACATCAGGGTGTTGTGGAAGTCGCTTGTTATGGTGACAGTTCTGCTCAGACACCGTGATTAGACAGGATTCTGGACTTGGCAGCCTAGGCTGAGCTAGACATGATAATGGCCAATTATTTCTTGGAAACAGAAAACCGCTGTCCAGACGGAACAGTTAAATGTGGAACCGATGGGCCGGAGGGAGAGCTGTTCACATCTCTTGACCGTACTTCTCACATGACTGTACTGCTCACATCATTTTGCCGTGCCTTTTACCTTACTGTACTGCTTACCGCATCACCATACATTATTTCACCATACCTCATAACTTTTGCTTTTACAGTACCCCTCATACCGTTATACTTCTAACTTCACTGTGCCGATCACAAATCTGTAGTGTTTACTATAGCTCTCATTTCACCATACGTCTCAGTGTACAGTACTGTACCACTGAATCTCTTCCATGTCATACTGGCACCCTGATAGCCTAACATCACTAAAATAACTTAACTGCTAGTTAACTAGCTTAAATTTGTTGCATTAGTGGATTTGACAAGTCATTGATAAAAAATAGTGTTATGATACAAATATGTACATGAGCCTTTGTAATGACAAGATAAAGTGTGTTTTATAATAAAAAAATAGTTTTTTAAAAACAAATCCAATGAAAGCAACTAATAAGGTTTATTTAAAGACACACATAAATCCACAGCCAGTTTGAAATAAAGTCTATGTGACGCATTTGTTATATTTTTATTGTAAAATACGAAGTGCCTCAATTTTTATTTTGGATCTACACAGAAAAAAATGTTTTATCATCCTCATTAAAATCCTGAAGAACAGAGAACTGAGATCAGAGAAAAATAGCCCCATCCTTTGATCTTTTATTTTTATTTGTTTTTAATTAAATCAAACACACGAGAGCTCAATAATAGTGTGTTTTCTTAATTTCCCTCCATAAAGCTGTAATAATAGCACATCTGCTGCCAGTTGACTGTACAGTTTCTCTCACATTGATGATAACTGTGTGATGATGTTCTGTTCCTCTCTAAACTGATCATTACTCTGTTCTGGTGTTCTGTTCATCTCTAGACTGATCATTATAATGATTTTCTGTTCCTCTTTAAACTGATCATTACTTGGTGATGATGTTCTGTTCATCTCTAGACTGATCATTGGTGCATGATCAGTCTTGATTCTCAGACTGATCATTACTGCATGATGATGTTCTGTTCCTGTCAGATTGATCGTAACTGTGTGATGATTTTTTGGCCCTTCCAGATGTTCTTACAAGATGCTTCTGTAGTATCAATCTGTGTTCAAGTGATGGATCTGAACAGTTAAGTAAAACTGCACACAGCTAAGCAAACACTACACTAATTACAGAAAACAGGCTAATGAATGCCTGAGACCAGAAACCTTCCAACCTTCTCCTTCAACATCCTACAGTCCTAGACTGAACAAAATCATTCAAAAGCACTTAGAGATGTGAATCATAAAATCATATAATTCTTCTTTGCATTCCTATCCATCCACTTCCCCCCTTTTTTTTTTAAACTTATTTTCTTTACTTCCTTTCTTACGCCACATTCTTCTTCCTTTACTTGTAATTGTTTTTTTACTTCTTTTTTTTCACTTTATTTCTTATCACTGTTACTGGAAAATGCAAGTTTCTAATACTGATATACAAATGTCAAGGTAGAAAATAGTAAAGTATATAAAAAACAGAGTGATGAATAATGAACGAACTCAGCAAATACCATAAATCTCCTCTTTCCTACAGTAAATGATGCTGTGTCCTATTGAGGAGACAGAATGAAAGATGTTCAGTTAGAGATTTGCTTCATCACATTGACAACATCATCAGTTTACTGATGGCATGTGCAAAAATACACAACCTATTTACTATGCAAGCCACACACCACAGTGCATTATTATAGGTACATAGTTTAGACACTAACGTGTTGCAGTTAGTGCATTGTGGGATTTTATAACACAGCGGCTTTTCTGCATTATCCTCAAATTCAACAAAACAGAACACAACTACACTCTGGGGCACCATAAAAGATTATCTGGTGGGTCTCTGTGGTGGAACACCACGGTTTCTACAGTGCTGTGAAAAAGTATTTGCCCCTTTCTGGATTTAGTGTGTCACACTTAAAGGATTGAGATCATACACAACACAAAGAAAATGTAAATACAAAATGCAATTTTAAATGAGTATTTTATTTATTTAGTGAAAAAGGCACTTGAGTTATGCAGCAGAACAATGAGTCTAAATACAACAGCAAGTCCACCTCTGAATAGCTAAAATAAAATAAAATAAAATAAAATAAAAAAGGTTTTGGAGTGGCCAAGTCAAAGTCCAGATTTAAATCCAATAGAGAAATTGTGGCATGACCTTACACAGCTTAAACCTTTCAATATAGCTGAATTAAAACAATTCTGCATAGAAGAGTGGGTCAAAATTCCTCCACTGCGATGTGAAAGGCATATTGCTTGATTGGGTGGCACAACCAATGGCACAATCATAATGCCAGGACGTTTTGGACAACATTTTTCCATTAATAAATGAAATTATCATTTTAAAAACTGCAGTTTGTATTTACCCAGGTTATATTTGTGCAGTAGTAAAATTTATTCGATGATGCGAATCATTTAAATGTGACAAATATGCAAAAAAAAAAAAAAAGAATTTGTAAGAGGCAAATACTTTTTCATGACTCTGTATATACAGTAGAACCCAATAACAGAGTGTTTCTCTTTCAGAGCAGGTTTTAACTAGAGGTGAAGAATGTTTAAGAGTTTAAAAGGCTAATTAGAGAGCAGGGTGTGGCTAGAATCCTGTTTCCTGGTAGTGAGAATGCTAAATGTAATCAGAACCAGGTATTCATCTCACTCCGATAGTACACAAACACATTTACTAAACACACCTAAAACCTGCTTATGCTAAGAACAGCTACAAAATGAAATGTACTTATCAAATCAAAGTGTAATTGCTTGTTTATCTGTCTGTGTCTATCTGTCGCACATATTTTCTGGTGTTATCTAAAAACCTGTACTGATGAAAGTTTTCGAAAGGTTTGCACTTGAGATTTGGATGTGATCTAACACTCTCACACATACTACACCACACACACTGTTCTGCTCTGTAAGAACACAAACGCACGCTCGGTGGAATTTCAGATGAAGATAACGACGTGAGGAACCCAGCTCCGTCTCCAAAGCTCTTGTGCTGTTAATCTGTGCCACATGCAGGCTTCAGCTTCAGAGAACGCGTGCGAGTAAACGCAAGAATGTAATGGGAGTGGCAATGCGCATGCGTTTATTTTCTCACTGGATGATGTGATTATGAGTGTGAAACGCAGACGAGCTGAGCAGTGAACCCTGGAGCACACCCTGTATCACATCTCCTGGTTTAATGAGATGGTTTTCACACACCACAGGATTTCATCTGTCGCAGATCTGTGTCTGATTACTGAGGGTCAGGATTCATAATCGAATTGAACTGAATGTTAAACTGATTGGCATTTTTTTTACTCTATACACTGATGTTTGACTACAATTCACAGTAAAACATGTGAAGCTACACAATGTTGCCCTTTACGCATAATCAGTCAGCCAAAATGTGTTCATTGTATGAAGTTTCCTTCTTTAGTTTTACCTTGGTGCTACAGCACTAATGTTGAACCTGGGAACATTATAGTCATCGCCATCATATGGTTATATGCATATAACAACGTGATAGACACTGTAAGTGGCGGTGCTGTCAGCAAACCTATGGCCCTGCCTCCATCAACTTCCTTTTACTGCATAAGACCTATTTTTTAAGGATTTAAACTTATATTTGTCTAACTTTCATTTCCTAAAGGGTTATTCTTACAAAATAATAATATGGCCTAATTTTATTAGGGATGTAGTGTGGTGATATCTTTTAACAGCTCCAAGACCACATGTCTAACTGCTATCATATGACAGTTTTACTACCGACGAAATGTGTTTGAAGACACCAGACTGTGTTTTTGTGTTGTGTAATCCAATTTTGTTTCTTGAATCCCCGCTTAAAAATAAGTTTGTAGAGGGTTTATAGTCAAATGTTGCCAAGCAACAAACGGTTTCTTCTCTCCCTACGAAGCTGATTGAGAGGCTGCTTGAGCAATAATTTGTAGACTCAAGTGAAGGCAATGTTTCATGTTAAGTTGTACACGCCTAAGTACATTTAGCAAGTTATTTACTGACTTGACAACTTTCAAATGTAATGTTTAAAAATCACTGCGTGTAGAGCGGCTAGCTCACATTAAATCAATGAAATGTTGACGGGCTATAAGTTGATGGTTGAAATTTATCCAACATGGCGTTTGAGTCTGATTGTGCTAAAATACAATAATATTTTACTTGTCATATTTAATATCATTTCAGTATTAAATCTTCTCTGAACGAAGTCTATTCTGAATGTGACTCTCACGCCTTGTGTGTTTCAGTGACATTAACCCATATAAAGAGTCCCAGACAATTGCTGAATAATTTGGTGTTCGAATTGTACAGTTTGTTACCATAAGAATACATTTTAAAGTACACGCATAAAACAAAACAAAACAAAACAAATATTTCAGTCCCATGTTTCTAATTTAGATTAAAGTGACATTTCAGATATTTTTATCTAAGTGTAAATGAAACTCCTCACTACTTTTCTTCGCAGGTCCTCTCTCAGCTCTGGAGGCTGCTGCTCATTAGATTTATTAGATTAACTAGAATTCTAGTCACATCTGGACTCGCACCTCTGTCCCCCGGCGAGCTCAGAGATGGAGAGATAAAAAAGAAGGAAAAAAAGTGTAGTCATGTTACTGGCACATTTTCCCTGCTTTAAACAGGAAGAATGCACGGTTTTATTATTATTATTTTTCGCCGCTCTCTTTCTCTCACTCTCTCTGTGTGTGTGGACAAAGTGACACATTTAAATGAGAAACAGAGGAGATTGTCTATAGCATTTTCCAGTCTGGTCCCATTCACAGCCAATCCCTGTAAGTCATATCATTCTTTAATAAATTTTAAAAATTGCAATCGTTGGCAAATTCCTGTAACATCTGCTAACATGCTGTAATATGAAAACACACCACCCTGTCATTCAGTATTTTACTAACAGTTCTCACACATCTGCAGAGTGGATAAAGAACCTCAGATGGTCAGAGATTTATGACTTTAAGGACACACAGAGAATGAAACCTTTAGAGGAAAAACATTAACTTTCATTCATTCTTTTATTTTCTGTGCTACCTTTCCTGGTTAGGGTCGTAGCGTACTTATCTCAGGACCTCAGGGCACAAAGTAGAGGACATGATTGATGGGGTGCCAACCTGTGCAGGGCACAGGTGTACACAGTTACACACTGGAGGCAATTAGCTAATCAGCCTACAACATATTCAATTCAATTAATTTAATTCAATTTGATTTATACAGCTTTACAGAGAATTCAAAATGTGGAAGCACAGGTGGAACATGCAAACACACACACATGCATGCACGCACACAGACACACGCACACACACACACACACAACAGGGATTTAGGGGTTTATTATGGAATAAAATCACTGTCAAAAATAATCGTGCGTAAAAAAAAAGATTTGTAATTCTGTTTTTTGTCCGAGTTGGATTCCAAAATCTAGAAATATACGACTCTGACTGCTTACAGACACAAAATCGTTTTTACACCTCCTCTGTTACACGGACGAATTGAGAAATTACGTCTATGAATGTAGTGTGTTAGACTGCTGTCAAAAATACGTCATCAAGGCCACATGCACAGGCATTAATATCCGAGGGAAGAAGGATATATTCAGCCACCGTTTTAAACCACCGGCGCCAAAATGGCAGATCAGTAGCCGAGCGCTCTCTCATCGTCTCAGGTAAGTTTTCTTTTTTTTCACAGATTCATACAGGTTTAAGAGAAGTAAAATTACAGAGATGTTTTAACTATTGCAGGTAAGATTTAAGAGTTTAAAACGGTGACAGGGCGCATGCGCCGTATCGATTTCTCTTTCTTCAGATAGTAATAGTAACGCCTGTGCTTGTGGACTTGATGACGTATTTTGACAGCAGTTTAACACACTACATTCATGGGCGTAATTTCTCAATTCGTCCGTGTAACAGAGGAGACATAAAAACGAGTTTTGTGTCTGTCAGAGTTGTATTGTAAGAAACACACTAAATATCGTATCTGTAAGCTGTTGTGGCCGTAGATTTTGGAATCCAACTCTGGCAAAACGCAGAATTACACACAAATCTTTTTTTTTTACGCACAATTATTTTTGACAGTGATTTTATTCCATAAAAATCCTTCAATTAAAGCTGAAAGTTTTAACTTCACTCATAGTCCGGAATGCACAGTCCTTACTAGAACCAGAAGATCTGAGCGAATCACCCCTATCTTATCCACACTGATTTAACTGATTCTGACACAAATTTCGCATTGATTTTAAAATAATACTATTAACCTATAAAGCATTAAATAATCCATGGTACCTGAGTAAACTGCTAGTGTTTTATAATCTGCCATGCCTACTTTGATCAAAGTGTGCAGACTGCTTGTTGCAGACCTTATATTATGAAAACTACAGCAGGTGGCAGGGGTTTTCTTACAAAGTCCCCGAGTTATGAAATAGCCTTCCAATGAATGCTTGGGACTCAGAAACAGTGTCTGTGTTTAGGACTACACTGAAAACTTTTTTTAGTTACGCCTTACAGGAGCTCCACCTTACAGGAACTTCAACACTAACTGAGGAGAGTTTTGGAATAAATTACAACAACTAATGGAACTAATAATCAGAACCAGGTATTCATCTCTCTCCGATAGTACACAAACACATGAACTAAACACACCTAAAACCTGCTTATGCTAAGAACAGCTACACAATGAAATATACTTATCAAATCAAAGTGTAATCTGTCTGTGTCTATCTGTCTCACATATTTTCTGGTGTTATCTAAAAACCTGTACTGATGAAAGTTTTCGAAAGGTTTGCACTTGAGATGTGGAAGTAGATTAATAAAGTGGACAAAGTGATTTGCATAAACCAGTGGAATAACTAAATGGATGAATGAAATGGAACAAAGGGATGGACTGTTGAAATGGACTAACATGATGACATAACAGTTATTTACAGATTGGTCTAATGCAGTGTGCTAATGAAAGGGACTACCATGGACTAATGGAATGCAGTGATGTGGACTAACAGAACAAATGAGTGGACTGAGAATGCAATACAGAAAGAACATCTGGAGTTCTTCAGAGAGAAAGTAAACACAGCACTGATGAACAGGAGGAGAACATCGCTCAGTTTCAGGACAAGAGACTCAGGCTCGCATTGAATTAACCATGAGCTCCATCCTGCAGGAACCTTGGCCTTTGTACGTGTGTGTGTGTGTGTGTGTGTGTGTGTGTGTGTGTGTGTGTGTGTGTGTT
>QMIH01000853.1:104187-118460 GCA_003987875.1 Clarias batrachus
CACATACACACACACACACACGCGCACACGCGCACACACACACACACACACACACACACACACACACACTTTCAGCATTGCACAAAAATTTCACACCTCACACCGGTAGAGTTAACTTCCTTTGCACTCATTATATACCGAACACTCCACCTCTATGCTTTTAGATTTAGCTAATGGGAAGTGTGTGGAGACACTGGGGAAGTGTGAGTGGAAAACTAGTGTATATGGTTCTGTGTGTTTTGTCATGTTGCTACATTTAGAACCATAAAGGAAGCCTGAAAGAACTGGTGTGAGGTTCAAGTCCCACCACTGCCAAGCTGTCTCTGATGGACTGTTGAGTAATGGTCTTAGCCCAGTCTTCACCTGAGGTGATGTGTCATGGCCGACCCTGTGCTCTGACCTAACTTCATTACAAGCTGGGATATGTGAAAAAAACTTAAAAATAATAATTTTTGCTGTGCTGTAAAACTATATGTGACAAATAAAGGCTTCTTCTTGATTTTGTTCTTTTTTTCTTCCTCTTCTTCTTCCTGTAAGAGTCAACATGGAATATCAGTATTCTGGACAATTTATCCTATGAAACACTGGCCACCAAATTGCAACAACATCTAGAGCCTTCAGCAGTTTTGGGCAAATCACGTACATGTACTTAAACTTTAGAAATGGGTTCAAACTCACCTGCTGTTTACCTTCAACAATTGATGGTGTCGTCAATCGAGGTCAATCCCCTTGCTGAACACAGCTTGGACAGTGTCTCTCTTCCCCCTCCTGAGCTGGTGAACAATTTTTCAAAACCTCTTAGAGGCCAACCAAAGGTCGCTTTCCATGGCCTTTCCAAACCTCTCCCTTGCCACTTATTTTGCTTCTGCAACTGCCACTGTCACAGCCTTTTTTGGCAAGCTAGTACCCCTCTGCTGGAGCTGGAGGTCCCTGCCAGACTCAAAACATTTTAACAGAAGAAGTCCAAAAACTTACCACCCGTGTTTCGCTCAGGCAGGCCATTCCTTCCAATTACTCTTTTCTCAGTCATAGCCACTATGAGTGTGATCCTCTGTAAGACACTCCCACCATCTGCAAGAAAGCCAGGTACACTTACTGTATGCAGTAGGAGAGAGGTAACTTCTCAGTAGGAGAGACACCCATACCAAGAATTTTGGTTCCAGAACCAGTGCTATGTGTGGAGGTAAGAGCAACATTATCTAGTTGGTATTTCCCAGCCTCCTCCACCAACTAAGGCTGCAGTAAAGTTATGTTCCATGTGCCAAGAACCAGTTTCTATTGCCGAATAAACAGAGGCTCCCATGAGGCCCCCCTCACTCTCCCACCAACTAGCAGGCATTTCACCGAACCCATGCTATGGGCCTTGCAGGTGATGAGCCCACATGACTCCTCCACACTGCCATTTCATGCTGAGCCTGAGATGTTCCTCTGCAATCTCTGCCCTCAGGGTTGGCTCCAGGGGCATGCCCCCAATTCCCTGTTCTGGGCACGGTAATGGGTATTATTTTACCAATATTCATAGATCATATTTTCCTGGGTCTTTATCCCTGGCCTGTGTACCTTGAGACAACATAGCCCTGATTATAACTACACCACACATGCTTTTTATAAAATAATTGAATTATTTATTTTAAATAGCAATTTAAATAATTTTTGGTACTTATAATATATTAGCATTCCTGCTTAGCTATTGTTCCTACAAAACGTTTTAGCTGGCTGAGTGTGAGAGCAATAAAGTGCAATAATTATGTGTTTAAACAGATTTCTGTGATTAGTGGATTTGATTAACATGTTTCTGCAGAAACAGTAGCCAAGTTCATTTTCATGTTTGTAAATTCAGTTCTGTAACACTTTGACCTTGCATGTTTCTTGAAAGTGAACTATGAGTTAAAGATTTCATTTTGAGAATAATGCCAAACTGTTAAATATTAAGTATTGCTATTATTATTCAGGGTAATGATTAACTTGAGCATTATTAACATTTGCATTATTAACATTAGCATTTTTATAGTGTTCGTTTTTGCCCTAAGCAGCGATGAAACCTCCTTTGGGATGCTAGATTCTTCTTCTGAAGGTCGATTTGATGAATATTAATGATCATCCAGGTGTTTCCGGGACTTTTGGGTCTGATTCATGTCTCTATCAGGATTTTTGTTTTTGCAGAATTTACAGGAGAATGTCTGCAACCTCTGAAATGAGCTAATGTGTTTCTGAACCATCCTGACTGATTGTGTTTCAGTAAACACACACACACACACACACACACACACACACACACACACACACACACACGCAGACACACACGCGCGTGGTGTAACGTGATCGAGTATGCAGTCGTAACTACACACAGGCTGTTTTTGTTCCCCCTGTCTCCCTGGACCCTTTGCTCCCCCCCGACTATTAGCCACTCAAATTTCAATTTGAAATCGGTGCTCGTTATTAATCCCAATCACCCAGAACCCATCAAGCTCAGCCTGCTCCGAAAACACATGTGCACGAGCCGATCCTAATTAATTAATGACGTCCCCTGTGATTTCAGGTCTAGATAAAAAAACACACACACATGGAAACTTTTCCCACAGACACGACCTCGACCATACGGCCACCTTACCCTCAGGATAACAAGCAACTTCTTCATGAGACAGACTGTTATTAATGTTTATACACTTTATATATTACTGTGCTGCCAGATTCTGGATAGTGACTCATCACAAGGTGTTAATTCATTTTCTTTAACAGCAGCTCTGACAGTGGTGCAGCTGCAAATCACAGGTTAATATTAATACTCATTCTAACAAATTATTCTTTCTGTAGTAACAGCTTGTTTGGTGGATGTTCCACATAAATGGATAAAAAAATGTATTGACATGGTAGGTTTTTTTTTGTGTGTGTACGAAGATGTTAACATGTATGGAAGGAGTCTCCAGTGTCAGTGTTTTGTATACCAGTCTTAGGTAAAGCTGTAACATTCCATAAACATGACAGTACTTTTTTCACATTGTGGATTGTTTTTTTAAAGTGTGAACACCTTTTCAGAATAGGGAAAACACTACGTTTGAGCTGTGCTTTGGGGTATTGGTGTATTTTCCTATCTATAATGTGTGTGTGTGTGTGTGTGTGTGTGTGTGTGTGTGTGTGGTGGTGGTGCAGTGGGGCGGGGGGATTGGGTTGGTCATCATTGCTAGTGCTAATGCACTAAATATCTTCTGGTGCTAATTAAGCTCTCTGTTGTGCAGGTTTCCTGAGAGACTTACAATGGAAAACATTGTGTAACAGAGCACAGTGGGATTAGGACTGCACCTGGGAACAAACCTCAGTCTCTTATTTTATTTATCTTTTTCCAGACTGCTCGTAATGAAAGAGTTTCTATCTAGTTTTTAAAATTCTTCACAGCAAAATGAAACCCTTAATTAATGTGTTCTGTTCTGGTCCTGATATAAGAGATTTGCTTCCTGTATAGAAGAGCACACACAACTCCTATACACACTACTTAGCAAACTTATGCTCCATAAACCCCAGGACTATGTTAAATTTACACATCAGTATAAATCACTCAGCAGCTATTCCTGTTATGTGAGAGTTATGCATAAAGAAGTGGATTTTTGTCCACCGAAAAGCTTTCATATTTAATGTCAAAAACTGTATGTGAAAAACTGTCAGATGGTTCAGTGGACGTTTTACATGGTGAAGGCAAATAGAGTGATAAACATAGTGAAAGGCTCCTGTGAAGTTATAGAAAATATAAATACTTCTTTCAAAGTTTCACTCCCTCCTATAAACTCTTTCAAACTGTGTCTCTTTGTTTCTTTTAAGTCCATTTTGTGCAGGATCATGATTGAAACTCGGCATGTCTGCTATAATAAAATCAGCACTTTAAAAGAACTTTATAATGGTTGGTGTTCTTGCTCTGCATTACTTCTTGAATAAAACCACAGGGAAGTGAATAAATGATGTAATGAATTAAAATCTGACATGAACAAACAAATGCAGTACAAAGAGCTCCTGTATCTGAAGGACACACATGCGTGGATAGTGTTATAGACATCTATCAGACAAGCTCCACATGCTGTAAAGGTTGCCGCCGGTTGGAGCAATTATTGTGGCTAAGCATCCCAATTTGAGATTTACAGATTACAGTTCTGGCAGGTGAACTATGGCTTGGTTAATGTTATTGAAGTCAAGCAGCTGGCCTTTGTCTTCATTCTTTTCACATTTACTGCCAAACTTATGTTCTGTTCTCCAACTAAACGTGCTCTGGGCATCTCCTCATGCCAATCCTCTCTACCATTAACTAGTGCCTCCCACGTCCCTCCAACCAATACAGGATGGTATTCTATTTTCACGTCCCTTTCCCACTCATCTTCATAGTTACGTCTTCCAACTGATCTCTCCACTTTTGTTCATTAGTTGTAGAAGAGCTATTTAGAGATGCAGACTTTCTCCATTCTGCAGACAAAACCAAATGAAAGTAAATTAAATAAAATAATTTAAAAATTGGTTGTTTATGTAACAACCTAAGCAGCAACCTCATTTCCCCTCTCATCTGTTGTAACCAGTATTCAGCACCTGATCATCTGTTTCTCACTGGTTTCTGCCTAAACCTAGATGTTTTTTATGCTTGAATCATTCATAGATTACTGTAAATTACTGTTTAATTTATTTTTTAAAAAACATTTCACTGAAGCTGGTCAGATACTGGACTGAAAGTGAGACCCAAAAACTGGCCATAATGAGAGCAAGAAAGTCAGGTGCTCTTTCAAGTAAAATATAAAGAGACTTTTGCACAAGACTTATTGAGGGAATCTCTGTTTCTTGGGCACGTTGTTGTTGGTCATTCCATGCCCCTCCCATCCAGTGTTCTGATGAGCCTGCTACTGTTTATGGATGCGTCATGTGCAAAAAGCACACCTCTAATCAACAATTCTCTGATTTTGAAATTTTCGAAGCATGAAAAGTTGTTTAACTTGCTATTAGTTCTGGTATGTTAGCTTGGTGTAGCAGATTGATATACTTGATATAAAACAGATTAAATTCGTACGTACCACTGTATCTTCGGCTTGGAGGGCGCCAATTACTTTCTTTAATATGAGTCATGTTTGTGCGATGCTGAAAGCCGTTCATTGTCATCCAGTGCAGCCTTCAATGCTCAGATTTTCCTGGCATTAAGGTCATAAATGTATCATTCTACCCACCTCTCTAGGTTTTTTCCTATCTTTTATGATTTCACCTGATTTTGTCTTGTGTGTATCCAATAGCTTACTTAATGCCCTGGTGCATACCTCTAACACCACAGGAAAGTGAATGAATGATGAAATCTGACATGAAAAAAACCCAAAGCAACACAAAGAGCTTCTGTCTCTGAACGACACACATCGGGGAGTAGTAGAACAATTATCATTTCCCTTTAGTAAGCACCTTTAGTAGGGCCCCTGTAAAAGAGATGATGCACTGTAATTAGATGTGTGGAATGTAAATAACCAGCTAGAGGAGAAGCCAACTCTGTCCGCAGATCAGTGTGAGGAAATGTTTAATTACACACACAACTGGAGAATATGGCTGTGTTCCAACTCTACTATATGTCAGGAAGACTTCACACTTGACATGTTTTGGATCAATTAAAACAAACTATGGTGCATTTTTTCTTTTAGTGAGGTTCACTTGAATTTGTGTGAACGCTGCCATCCGAACCAACTGTGAAACCAAGCGAATGAAACGAGACGGCTTGAAAAGGTGGATCTTGGGCCGCTTCCGAAAGAGCTCTGGTGTGCTTTGATTGAAATACGAAACCACCATAGACCAAAGATATGCAAACAAAACGAGTCTGCTTGGCTCGCATTATCTGATAATTATGACTGTACATGAGACTTTTCACTGATCCAAGCTGTGACTTTCAATATAGAGTTTGAATGGGCAGGTAGTGTAAAAAAGTCCTAGCTACAGTAAGTCATTTGTGTTAGTAAGCAAAACTTTGCAAAACTGGGCATTTTGAAATCTATCAAGATTAAAATAAATAAATAAATAAATAAATATCTAGCATTAATAAATTATATTTAATACATATTACACTATCAAAATTAAATGTAAAATTTAATGAGCATCCAAATGGGCTGAGCATAGGAGTGCAGGTGATAACACAGCGGGGCTGGGTTCAATAACAAGAGCACTTGAACATTTAAATGAAATGTCATAATGTCATATATTTTTAAGCACTCTTGTTATTGAACACTGCCCCGCTGTATTATCACACATGGTCCTGTGGTTGCATACCAGGCAGACACAGGAGTGGGAGAATCTATCAGATTATTAAAAATTGCTGCCTGACTTTTATTTATCTATTTATTTATTTATTTATAAGCAAAGCAGGACTTCATACTGGCAAACCAAAACCAATTTGCCAAGAGAACTGAACTACTGTACAAGTGTGAACACACCCTTAGTCTCAATCTGTTTACATATTCTCATTATGCAGTCTTTACTTGAATGTACACTACTCACACAATTGTTATCTAGCAAGTGAATGGTCTCAGATTAGTCAGTAGTGCACCCATACACGGTGTCACAGAAGCTCATTTACTTTCAATTTTCTTTTGTCCCTGAGCTCTTTTTTTAATTTATTAAATTCATCTTATTATACAATACTTCCTATATTTCTTACATTCTTTCTTTCTTACTTTTTTTTGTTTTATAGTCTTTCTTGCTTTTTCCATTCTGCTACATTAGCTCTGTATATTCAAACTCATTTCTTTTCGAGTTGTACAGCAGGTGTGTGCATGTGTGTGTGCGTGTGTGTGCCTTTGTGTGTGTGTGTGCCTATGTGTGTGTGTGTGTGAGAGAGAAAAAGAGAGAGAGAGAGAAAGAGAGAGAGATAAAAGAAGGCCACCCCCCCTCGGGACAGAAGGTAATTATGGTTGGAGATGAAGCTCCGCCTACTAATCACACATCACTGATGCTGAACCAGAAACCTGCACTGGAAAAAAGGGCGAGTTTCAGGGGAACACACCGAGAACCTTCGCACACATGTATAATTCTCCCGGGGTTTCAGGAAATAAAGGTCAAAAGATCAGGGGTATTATGAGTAATTTGTATATGCAAGGTTACAGTATAGCCTGCAGCAGTGCATTGTGGGAGTTCAGGGGAAGTTCATTACTGTAGAGTGTACAGTGCTTCTGGACGTACGGTATGGCATGTTGGACCTGCAATGGGTTCATACTGTGTGTGTATGTGTGTGTGCGTGTGTGCGTGTGTGTGTCTTTGTGTGTGTGTGTGAGTGTGCGTGTGTGTGTGTGTGTGTAATTCACTACAAGTAAACGTTATTATGTACATTACAAACATACTGAACTGAATATGTGAGTTTAATTCTTGTCCTCTTCCTAGTTTCACCTGTTTTCTTTTGTTTGTGTGAATATGTTCTGCTGTATGTACTGTACGCTATATTTCTGACTGCTGATCTGAAATATTGCCTTTTCTATTCTTACCATGGATTTACAATGATTTATCTCAGTCCCCTTCTATTTGTAGCTTCATGCCCCATGGGCAGCGTTTGAATCTTGACAATTGAATATATTGAATATAAATTGAATTAATATTTCATGAATATTTGATGAATATTTGTCGCGAAAACAAATCTTAATTTAAAGATTTTTCTTTGAATGTTTTAAGACTTTTATCTAATAATAGAACATGCCCATATTTATTTGTTTTTAGATGTAGACTACAATAAAAAAAATTAAAAAGCGGCCAATCATTTTTTTATTAATTAATTTTTAAAAATACACTGAATATTTATAAATTAATAAATTTGTGTGATACTTCCTTCTATGTGTATGTGTGGGTTAGGTTTGGATCTGTGGTGTGCACTTTTTGTATGATTGTGTTTAAAACAAAATTCTCCCTGATTGGTTGGTTGAACTGCCAGAAAACATACTAGAAGCAGCTTCTGGCAAAATAGACTATACACAAAACTTGTAGCAGCAGGGAGAGCCACTTCTGTAACATTTTGGAAACGCTCGCAACTGGTGGAAAAACAGCCAATGACCAGAAGGGAATCAATTTTCTCCTGCAACTGGATTACAGCCATAATGTAAACATGGGGTTAGGACCCATTCAATTGGACCAGTTCTGCAGCTTTTTTTTTTTTCACATATACAGTCAGTGGCGGCCGATCAATACGGGGCGCAGGGGAGCCACCCCCCCTTAAAGTTAGACAGAGAAAAATGCTACTTTAACATGTAATTATTTCACATAATAATTATTTATTTTAATAATGAAATTAAGTAATTTAGTCACAATATTCCGATGTATTTCTTAATATAATTTATTTACAATAAAAAAATCTAAACTGTATTACGTTCATTTGTGTTCCTGTACGCGGGGCGCCGGATAAACTAGTGTCTATGTAGGCGCGTACGTTTTTTGAAAAGCATGTGACTTGAGACTGAGCTCTAATTGGATCTCTGCAAATCATCCTTGATTACCTCAAATATTTTGAGTTTTGCCAACTTAATCGGGTTTAAGTAGTAATGATGCTTAATCACCTGATAAATGGCTATTTACAGGCGACTATTAAAAGTTTAATTTTAATTTTGTCCGCGCCTCCCCCAAAATATTATTGCACCAGCTGCCACTGTATACAGTACAGTACATGTATAAACATTACATTTACCTTACTGCACAGTGAAATTCTTTATTCTTCAAATATCTCAGCTTTCTGTAAGTAGGCAGGGGTCAGAGCACAGGGTCAGCTATTATATGGTGGCCCTGGAGCAGACAGGGTTAAGGGCCTTGCTCAAGGGCCCAACAATGACAACCTGGCGGAGCCGGGGGTCAAACCGCCGACCTTCCATAACTCAATAACTCAGAGCCTTAACAGACTGAGCCAACACCAACCCTTAAAGTAACTGCCGTGACCCAGATCCAAACCAGGCTGACTGTGGCCATAACGCAGGGTAACTATATATACTGTACATATTTTTCAGTTTGTGTGATGTGTGGATTCTGACAGGTTTAGACCCATTTAGACCCAGTTCACACACTGATTTTCAGAACTGTTTCCATACCACTGGAAACAATATACTAATTCCACAATTCCTCCAGTATAATAATCCCTTAGTGAGTAATTTCAAAGGTCACGAGTGAATGATCGCATAATCTTTCACTCTTCATGGACTTTTAATTTATAAATCCATTATACGCAAATTCTGACTTAAACATTCACATTCTTTATTAATGTCTGTCCTTTTAAATTTCATGTGTTTTATTTCATTCATGTGTCAAGTCTACACAGTTCTTCTTTGTGTTTCTGTTTGAATCATCAAAATCTCTGGCTTTCACATCTGTTACTAATCACCGAAATCATCCATTAACCTTCTCTGTCTGTCTGTCTGTCTGTCTGTCCTCTCTCTCTCTCTCTCTCTCTCTCTCTCTATCTATCTATCTATCTATCTATCTATCTATCTATCTATCTATCTATCTATCTATCTATCTGTTGCTCATAAAACAGTAAAATGTAATTACTAACAAAAGTGTATTTTAATAAAGGTAATTATTATAAGTGGTTTCTCATTTATTATGTTCTGCTTAAAAATGTACTGCAAGACTGTGTTGATTTTAAAAGTGTGTGTAATCAGTAACGACCAAAGCCAAGAATGGACACATCTATAATATTTAATGATGTAACTGAAAAATATTAGGTTTTTGCTCAAAGAGGTTATAATAAATGTTTTTTAAAATTTTATTTCAGTTTGCAAATAGTAAGGAATCATATGTATAAAGGTCTCACGTTTCATGTGCAAACCAGATGTCACCTTAAACATGTTGACACTGTCGATAAATCAGCTATTTATTTAATTTTTTTATCAGGTTTGATCATATTACTGTAGCACACACGCACACACACACACACACACACACACACACACACACACACACACACACACACACACACACACACACACACACACACACACACCAGGGCTATGTTTGTTTACATTGGACAGATGAAGCGTACAGAATGCCGGAGTGCACTGCAGTGTGTGTGTGTAACTCAGAATTGAGGTTTGTGTATTTGTTTAACACGGTAGCCTCGGGCTAAAGTGAATAAATTATACAGAACCAACGTTTTCTGTTAAAAATTAATTAGCAAAGCTGTTTAAAGTGCAGTGTACACTGATGAAAGAAATAGAACAAGCAGTGAAGAGAGTCAGACTTCAGGTTTTAACACCATGTTAATGTTTCTTTTCAACATCCTGCAGTGAGATGATATCATCAAAAAACACAAAACAATCACAGTCATGGGTTTTAGTGATAAAACTAGATAGCTATAGGAATGGACAGCTTCACAGTTGTTAACTGAGTGACTGCTCTAGTTTCGGTAATTTTTTATTCCACTTCAGCAACCTGAAAAAAAGAAAATCAAACCACTTTCTGAGTAACAATCAATCACTGATCAATTATCCCAATGGATAATGACTGATCACCGGTTTTCTCTTTCACCTAATTATTGATTATTTCAAATGGCCAATCACTGATCAACATCTTTCATCATCACCCAATCACTTATCCTCACTGCTTAAAGACTAATCACTTATCATTATTGTTCCCAACAACAGGTTTGATCATATTACTGTAGCACACACGCACACACGCACACACAGTCAATCACTGTTCTTCAAAACCAGTCACTGAGCACCATTATTCACAACAACCAACCACTTTTCACCCTTATTTCCAAAGACCAACACATTTTTCCTCATTGAGTATCAATCTTCAATGGCCAATCTCTTATTTTTACTTTTCCTTATTGACCAATCACTTATTACTACTGTTTTTAATGACCAATCTCTGCTCACCACTCAATGTTTAGTTGTTTGGTTGTACATTTATCACAGTTTTTCAATTAATCACTATATATCACAGTTCTTCAAAAACCAATCACTGATTACAATTTTACCTTATCACTTTTTTGGCCAATCACTGAACGCATTTGTTCTCCAATGACCAATCAACAATATATTTCAATGATCAATCTTTGGTCACCCTTGTTTGCAAAGACCAATGTATGATCATCAATGGTCCCAACACCCAAACATAGATCACCATTGTTTCCCAAATGAATCAGACTCACTCTTTGAGCTCCGAACATTGATAATTACATGAACATTGATAATTGGGTTCCCATGGTAACAGGTTTTCCTCTTCTTGCCCACCATATAATGTAATAAAATCTAATTACCTTCTGTAAGCTAAGGTAAATTAGACAGATTAATTTTTGATGTATAGGAAAACAGAGATTTCTAAGACATAATGTAAGGATTGAGAGAGAAAGAGTGGCATTATTGAATATAATATATAGTCTACATCAGAAAGGTTTGTGCACCACTGTGTTCCACAAAAAGGCTGAGAAAAGCATATGTCAGATGTGACAGCCACTCAGTTTTTTTCTGTGTGAGGCTATGACGCCAGTAATGTCATCCTGAAACACCAAAATCTCAGTTCACAAACAGATGCTAGTTTACCATCACTCAATTAAAGAAGCAATCAGTGTTCAGACAGAGGAAGACACAGACATAATGAGCGCAGATGGGAGCACAGCCTGAGATCAATGTTGAGATCACTTTAAAATTGCAATTTTTGAATCATTTTCCAACTTCCAGATTTTTTTACAGATCCAGATGCCAGAAAAACTAATCAATTTTGCTAATTAGTAAAAAAAAAAAAAAAATCATTAACGCTCAGTGCAGACTGGCATGAGTTTATATTTACACACTGACAGAGAGAGAGAGAGAGAGAGAGAGAGAGAGAGTGGACACAAATCTCAGGCCAATTAGCCTCATAATTAATTAAACACACTAAACACTCTAGTCACTTCTAATGAATGTGAAATCAACCTGGGTAACAGCTTCAGCTCTGAAAAGAAATAAACCTGTAACATGATCAGGAATAAACGTCAACATTCAGCCCTACCTGAAGCTTAAAGCTTGCTTAAAGGTTTAAAAACATATTGATTTTAAGGGAAAACAACAACAACAACAACAACAGCAACAACAAAAAAACACTTACCATTTGGATTTATATCAGCATATACTTAAGAGTCTTTAATTGGGTAATTACTGCACTGATTGAAATGTTTCTGCTGGCAACAATTGTTTTATCGCTAACTAATGAATAGCTTCTCATTACTTAAACAGCCATTAAGGTGTATTCCATTGCTGTGGAAAAGATGTGTTTCAGAAGGGTAAGATTAATGTCCTGCATCAAGCAACACAATTAACTGAATTTTGTTTAAGAACTGAACACATTATTAAAACCTGGAGGAGTTCAGATTGACCCTATTCCAAAGCAATGTGTGTGTATCAGTGTTAGATGGGAAATGCAGCCATCATGCATAGTGGTCACTGTACAAGCCTTTGGAAGTTGTGTGAGTTGATCAGGTCTAGGCTCAGCATCATTATGTGGCAGAAAAATGAAGTCAGTTAACGACTTGAATGTAATGATACAGATGTCAATATGGAAGATTACAGATGTCAGTAAATATGAAGTTGTATGTTAAGCTATAAAGAAGGGATGCAATGAAAATCTGTTTATAATTAGTGCAATGAAAACAGTAAACAAATATTTATAATGAGCAAAAAATTAATGTACTTAAATTGTAAAAAAAAAAAGTTTGTCAGACACTCTCTCTCTCTCTCTCTCTCTCACTCTCTCTTTATACGTGTGTGTTTATATATGTCTGTGAACTTACATGTATGCGTGTATGTGTGTGTACTTCCTGTTTTATTGAAATAATAAAGTCTCATTTGGTCTGGTTTCTTTCTCAAACACATAGAAAGAATGAGGGAGAGAGAGAGGGAGAGAGATTAATTACACACACTTTACTCCAGATCTGTTTTCCAGAACTCTTTAATTATTATAACTTGACCAGCGGTGTTTGGTGTCCATGTGTTTAATCAGGGTTAGTTTGAAACACAGGGAAAAATAAATCACTGCAAATCTGCCTCACTCTCAGCACACACACTCACTCTCCCAGAATAAATGTAGCAAATTCAAATTAGAATTGTTTTGTTTTCAGAATCAATACAAGAGATACCATTCATTATATCACAATGCAATTAATAGTGTTAATTTAATGCAATTAAAATATTTATAAAACTTTAGAGTCATTACTTAATTTTTCTGTATTTTAGTTAGACAAGTCATTTAAAATAAACTTAGACTGGAATTTCATTATGGTATTTAGCAATAGAATAATAAATAAGAATGGTACAGTATAATGTGCTTGTTTTTTCAGTGCTGCACAGAGTTTTAATGACGTTTATTCACAGGAGCAGGTCAAGGTCAAACAATGGATTTTTTTTTAATGTTACCATAGTGATGTGAATATTGCACAGATAATTGAGCTGATCGAGCATGTATTGTGGATACAGCGTGTACGATCAGTACTATTCATTCTTTGTGTTGTACATGTCACACTTTTATAATTTATAAACTCGCACATGTTGTTTTTTGTTTGTTCGTTTTTTTTCCCCCTGTGTGACATTGACCTGCGTTCTTGTAAACACACCGCAGATTCTGAGCGGTACTGCTGGAGCCATGTGACACACTGTGGCTTTGTCCTTCTGACTCGACACAACGGAGCGTTTAACGTTTAGTGTTTTATACCCCCCAAGGCTCTGAGCTACACCTGGCTCTTATTCAGATCCTGACTGATGTTTACATTACTGTATACACACATCATTGTAACAAGAACTTTAGAATGGCGCAAGAACCGAGTCATCACCATCAACCTTCCACTCAGACAAAACATGAGAGGATGCAGTTCTAAAGACTCAGTTCATGTTCATGTTAAAGTTAAATTAAAGTTAATTTGCTCCATCCATGATGGCCCTGATAGCTGAAGCCTTGAGTCTGGACCTGGATCTCTGTTTATTTTTCAGCTGCGGGGGGTTCATTCTGTTCTCTGACACGTCTGCAAGTGAAATTAAATCAAAACGGTCAATAAATAAATTAAAAATGTCTAACAGGAGTGAGGGGCTATGAGCTGAGAACGTCTGAGTGTTTACACTTATCTCAGAGAAAAGAAACAAAGAAAGAAAGAAATCAGAGTAGTAGAAAGGGAGTATATAGACAGACAGAGAGACAGAGAGACAGATAGATAGATAGATAGATAGATAGATAGATAGATAGATAGATAGATAGATAGATAGATAGATAGATAGATAGATAGATAGATAGATAGATAGATAGATAGATAGATAGATAGATAGATAGATAGATAG
>QMIH01000853.1:128544-154539 GCA_003987875.1 Clarias batrachus
ACACACACACGCACACACACACACACGCACGCAGACCCACACACACACACACACACGCACACACACACACACACACACACACACACACACACACACACACACACACAATGAGCTGGTAAAATAAATAACAAGGAGGTGAGGAATGAGATTTGAAGGTTTGAGTGCTGCTCAAAGAAACATAAAAATAAAAAGATGGAGATTATGTTTTTTCGTTTCATTTCATCCTTTTTTTTGTATTTTCACACAAAACTGTTGATTAAAAACAATTACACCTTTATGCTTTCTCACAATCTCTTCAATAACAAAGGTTTAATAGCTTCACAGTTTAATGCCATATCGTCCACAGCTGATGTGTAAAGACAAAACAAATCATTGTTACAATAATCTCATGTTTTTACTTTTATTTGCTGCTCTGCAACCCAGTGTAGAGTCTAATAACATTAAATCAGTAATGTGTGACTCAGATAATTGATCTCTCTCTCTCTCTCTCTCTTTCACACATGCTCAGACACACACATGCACACACAGTGTACTTTAATGACATCCTTTCTTCTTCTTTGTGTTTCTGTATTTTGTTGGAATAAACAGAATACTTTAATATTGAATACTTTACTGTCTGGACATCATCATAGAAAGAAAGATTGAGAGTTAGACAGACACACAGAGGAACAGAGAGAGAGAGAGAGAGAGAGAGAGAGAGAGAGAGTTTCTAAGAACGTAATCAGAGTTATATTAAGGGTGAACAGCTGGCTTGGCTTTCATCTCTTTAACATCTTTACAGTAGAGTGTTGTGAGAAAAACACCCACACCCGTATCCATTTAATTTAGTGTTCATGTGGACAGGTTGACAATACACATGGGGGAAAAAATTGCCATGTATGTGGGTGTGGCTTCAGTTCGGGAAAGAAAAAAAAAGTAAAAGACATGCAGGCTGTATGTATGTACACCAATCAGTCATAACATTATCACCACCAACATGTGTACGGATCACCGATCAACAAGCTGGTGTGCCCAGTTCGCTCACACAAACAAGCCAATGCAGCATAAATCATGAATGCAGAAACCATGACAGAGAGGCACTAGAACACAGAGGTCACTACACACCACCATGCATGGGGCTCAGCAGGCCAGAGAACTCCTCAAATCCCAAACCGATCGAGCACCCATGGGACGCACCGGTCAAACAAGTCCGATCCACAGAGACCCCACCCCCAACCCACAGCACTACACCCACAAAGTAACTGCTGCCAACATCCTGGAGCCAGACATCACAAAACACCCCCAGAGATCTCATGGAGTCACGCCCCGAGGGGACAGAGCTTCCCCAGTGCCACAAGGGGAAGCCTGAATCTGGGTGGGTTTAATGTAATTTTTTTAATGCTATGGCTGATCAGTATATATTTTTAAGTAGGAGAAATTAGTTTCTATATATTACATTTTGATAAATCTGCAAATCAATCAGTATTTTTAATCCCTGTTTATTATTATTATTATTATTATTATTATTATTATTACTTCTACTACTACTACTATTACTACAATATCGGTACTTATCTATCTATATCTGTATATCACATTGTACACATGTAAACTGTTATGTTGACATTCAGTGCACACTTTATGAAGATTTAGAGAGAAACTGAAAGTGTTTTTCAATGTGGTCAGTCAGTTTTTCTTAACGCTTTAAAAAGAATTTTTTTTTAAATAAATTGAATACAGCTTCCATCTCCAGCACTTAAACTCCCAAGAGTGTACGAAGGCTCCATTGACATATTTACTTATGATCTTCTAGAGCAGATAAAATCATATCGCTGACATCTCAAAATAAAGTTTAGCATTTCGTTTTTAACCGGCACTCCAACTGCGTGCTATTAAAGCAGCATAAGATAAACTGAGGTTTGCTGAGCGGTTAAAGCTTCAGCAGAGTTGTGTACCGTTACACCAATAACTGTAATATCGAATTTAAACCATCTCTTAACATCTCGTAATGTCATTTCTGATCCAGAAAAACAATTCTGATTGAAATAGAGACATCAAAAATGGAGTAAAGAGTTCAAAGCACTCTACGCATTAGCGATGGGCGATATGTATATAGAAGGAATACATAATACTTTTACAATTACTTGTGTAAAGCCCCTTGTAGAAACTGTGAAATGTTTCCACATGGCTGACATTTACACTGCTGATCTGTTGCTCGAACGATGGAAACACTCCTGTGCTAACAGGCTCAGGAGGACAAACAGCGTGTTTTTAATTACTTTGTAATTATTATTATTTGAAATAAAATTTTATTAAACACTGTCTTTTGTAAATCCTATCTGCACTGCATTACTACAACAGGGCAACACATTCATAAAACACATTCAAAGTTGTCGAGTAGGCATTTTCTTAGCATTGTGCGAAGCGCATTAGAACCTAAACTGTATTCTGAAACGGACGCTGATAAAATTCCTTTTAGTTTCTGCTTCCTAACGTCTCCATCGCTGGTGAATTCCAGAGTCGAGTTAAAGAACACAGCTCTGGAGTTTGTTATTTGACTATAAACAGCCATTTCATGGAAAAGGAGGAGGAGGTGGAGGCGGAGGAGGAGGAATTGTTTGGCTCATGAGTAAAACTCCTCGACTGCACTGCTAGTTTCTGACAGTGAAATGATTCAGTAATTAGAAGAAAGCCAGGTGCCGGGTGTGCCTTTGATAATGTCTACATTTGGTCTGGATCTCTTTTTGAAAGGACCGTGACCGGATCGACCTGTGTGTAACGTCTCTTGGCCGCGTCGCAGGTAATTAAAGGCGAAAACAACGTCTCGCTCCAGTGTGCATGTGCAACACACATCTGGAAACGTCAGCGCAGCGAACGGGGGTAAAAAAAAATGGAGGACGCTTAAGATTAGGAAAGAGGAAAATTAGCCTGTAAGTGAAAAGCATGATAAAAAACATGCTTCACACCGAAGATGCGTATCTGAAGAAGAAGCCAAAGCCTTGAATCTTCTTTTGTTCATTGTCTGGAAACACCAGCGTCTCCGACTCGACACATCTCACTGACTTTACTGAAGAAATTGCAGGGGGAAAAAAATGGAGAAATTAACCAGTACAGAAACACACACTTCCTGAGAAGCACTACTTATTGCAATTCAGCCATCAGGAAATATTCAAAGAGTTTTTTTATTTTATTTTATTTTTTTAGCAACTACCTACGTAGAAAAAATATCTTATGATGTGTTAATATACATGAAGCAATTCCCAGAGTTCTGCTCCTGGCCCCTTGCTCTCTCTTTTTAATTTACTTCTTATTTTATCAATGAATCATATCCAGATCTCTGTTAATGCCAGTCTTCATTCACAGTGCAAGCGGCTGATGTTTTGCTGAGATCAGATCTGTCTGTATTTATGCTTCACATTTGTGACTGTAAGTGACCTGTATCTGTGTTAAATGTGAACACTACTGCACCCTGTAACACCCTACAAGACCCCAATGACACTTCTCCGGGGAGGGGGGGGGGTGCAGCTATTTCATTACGGAATGTTTTAGTTCCTTCTATTTTTGCATGATTAAAATTTTCAAATATCAATGGATCACCCATTTTTATGCTCTCTTAATAAAAAGTCACTTTCCTCTCTAATTTCCTGTTGTTTTGCTGAATCTAGATGATGATGATCATTATGATGATGATGATGATGATGATGAAGATAAGTGTCTGCATCATTTATAAAATGGCTATTCTCATCCAAGGTGCCTGGCCATTTATTAGATATATGAGAAGTATCTTATATAGGATTTTATTTTTGTGTACACACAGCCCGAAACAAATCTGATTTGTGTCACGTTATGGCAGAAAATCAGATTTGTGTAACTTTACCCTAGTAATATGTAGAAAGTTCCACCACAGCTGCCAGCACATTTTGCAAATATGTAGCTTTTTTTCTTTTCTTTTCTTTTTCTTTTTTTTTTTAAATACAGAGATTACTTTCATGTCTTAGAGTAATTGCTATTAATTATTAAAGAATTTTAAGGATCACTGAAGAAAGCGCTATTATTATGTCTGAGCTCACTCCAGCTTGGCCAGGTCTTAAAATGGCTGATGTTCTAATGAGAACACTAACTGAATTTGATGTCTAGCAATTTGAACACAGCCCATACCCTAATGGCAGAATAACTAGAACATTATTAGCACAGTGGAGAAAAGCTGTGAGTTTAAAGACAATATTTTGAAGTCAGATTTGTCTCATTTTCTGAGTGATGTAAGTGTGTTGACTTTGTGATATAAATTACTTCTCCTTAAAAGTCGGCCCAAAACAGAGATTCGGCCAGACTCATCAATCGACACTGAATCACTTTTTGGCACAGATATTATTATAAATTGTTGTTGTAATGAAGATAACAGAGGAAAAGATTCTGAGCTGAGAAACTGAATTTACAAAATCCTTGTGTTTATTTTTCCTAGACGAATTTTCCATGAGATTCAGACTTTATCATTGTGTACACTGCGTTTCCTCTTCACTGTTTCTCTTTATTAGCACCTGATAAATGGAAAGAGGGTGAAAGAATTATACATAATAGTCCTCAGGTCAGGGTGGCACAAGAATAATTAGACAATGAAGTTGGGAGATATTTTCATGTCTTCATATGAGTATATTTGGGTCTCAAGAGGTTATTATTATCATTATTATTATTATTATTATTATTATTATTATTATTATTCATAAGTTTCACTGTATTTAAAGAGTGAATCTTTTCCAGAGACCACAAAGCGTAAACTTTGCTGTCCAGAAGATGTCAGAAAACGTACAGAACCGCAAGAAAATTTAACTTAGAAAAATCAAGTTACAGCTTCTACATCTGACACTGAGGTACGCTCTTTAACCGTTCCCAGAAATATTAAATAAACATTGCCTTACATAAAAACTTCATGTCAAGCCTTTTAAAATTCGTTTATGTGGCACATCTGCCACACCAGTTCATTTAAAAGAGTTGAAAGTTAGCCTTATGTTCGCTGAGACTAAACAGCTCAAACTGCAAAAAGCAAAGATGAGCAGTCATTTTTTTCAGTGACTGTTAGAATGTTTGTATGGTTTGTGTGTGTGTGTGTGTGTTTTTTTTAATCGATTTTTGTATTATCGCAGGGAACAAAAGCTCAGTGTGGCTCAAAGGTTCACAGCCAGTAGGTCGGAGCCGAAGCCTGCTGGGATAATTGGTAGTGTGAGATTAGCAAACCGGGCACACACACACACACACACACACGCACACACACGCACACACACGCACACACACGCACACACACGCACACACACGCACACACACGCACACACACGCACACACACGCACACACACGCACACACACGCACACACACGCACACACACACACTCATACACACACAGAAGACAGAAGAGCGAGGAGGGATTAATGTGTAACACTCGGCTGCGTGGCTAAACTGCTTCTACAGACTCAGCACTTTGTGTAATCAGTGAACTGTTAAAATGGCTCTGCACTAATTGTGCATTTGCTATAGTATTTATTTATTTATTTATTTATTTATTTGCAGTATGCATTAACAAGACAAGACCTAAGTACAGCACATTATTTTCCCTCATTGTGCTGTACACATTGTGCCACAAGTGTGAATGGTGTAAATTTCTGTTTGTTTGCAGGAACTACAAGTTTTAGTTATTAACAAAAGTTCAAAATGCTGGACTTCAAACATTACAAAAAGGGAAATGTCCTCTAAAGACACACTAGTGAAAGCTTAAAGCTTTAATAAAAAATAAAAAATAAAAAAAAGCTGCTTGGGTCAGATATACAGCATTAAACATAAACAACTCATAATCATCACTTAGGAATGCAAGCTTCTCAACTGATGATAAAAAGTGTAAAAATGTTTTTAACTCTCTCATTAGAAAAAGTGAAAAATACATCATTGCAGCTGACACGACTTCACATACAGTAGAAACAGAATAAGCCGGATAAATTATTTAAGCAATATGACATAAGTGCAGAAATCACATCCGTGCTGATAATCAGCACAACAGCATGACCTTAACTGTCCTGCCATTTATTATCATCAGATTATGAGTTGTTTCACCTTACAACCGCATCACAGCCATGCTATATTCAGCAATCTCCCTCTCGTGTGATATTTTTTTATACAACAGTACAGCAAACACCATTTATTATCAACAAATTATGACTTGTTTTTTTATTTAACATAGCTGGCAGACCCACCTGCGACATGGAGTTATACATACAGTTTAATGTCCTAGTGGTGTTACCATCCATTATCATCACTCGTGGAATTTCCTCTCGTTCAATCAGATTGCTTGGCCAGAAAAAACTGCTGTACTCATTATAATATCTTTGAACCGAAGTGATCATATAGTTAAATGTGCCAGTGCTGTTATACTCTATATCAATACTCATGAATTTCCTCTTATTCAATGAAATTATTTGCTTGATACTAACTGTTGTATAATTAGGCATTAAAAACAGGTCATGATAGTATATGGGTGGCACAGGAACCCAAAACATCATGCATTATTTTGATTTGGTGGAGTTCAGGAGAAGCAGTTGGTTTGAACGTGTGGTCTCATAGGTAAGGCCATGAACAGTGTGATTTCACTGAAGTATTTTATGATAGTGGAACTGTATTTTTATGAAACATTGTGCAATTGATTAAGTTAACCCAAATAGCTGTTTTGGCAAATTCAGAACAGAATTGCTAGGCAACTGGCTAACATTACCTGCTCAGAAAAACCTAGCTACTGACTGAGACATGCATAGCTAGCATGTAGCTGTCCATGTGGAATATTTCTCATAATCCCACTGATTCAGTTTACACGTAGCATTATTAGAGTGTCACACTCATTATACGATATTTCTCTGTTATTTTCTATCATCGCTCATTAGCGCATTTGTCTCTTGCATGCTCTCTCTCTCTCTCTCTAAAGCCGTCACCCTCCTGTATTACTGAGCGAATGCAGGTGTGTCGCAAATGATTTTGCTATGTGTTGCTTTCAAACCTGCTCACATTTTTTAATCTGCTGCAAACTCGTCCTTGGAGAAACGCGGACAATGTTCACGCGCTGCTTGCGCTAACAGGTGCTAAACGGTTGCGTAATGGCGTCAGCGTGACCTCCGACCTCTTGTTCCACATACATATGTAGACCACACAAGCTGAATACATGTGTTCCTCTACTGTATCGCACATGCGGGATGATCAGTTGAAACATGTTACATTATACCATGGTACACTAGCAATCAATTTAGTGACATCTGACAGAGAAATAAATAATTCCTGCTTTCACTGTCGTTTTAAATATAAGCAGTGATGAAACATTTTGATGGATTACATAAATACTGGTCAGACAGCCATGTTTTATAGACATCCTAGTAGGGAATAAAATTTGAATAAATTCCGGTATCATGTGGAGCTGTATATTGTACAGCGCGTTCCATGTACAGAAGAATCGCTGTACTGAATCATATTGTATAAACATTGAGAAAGAAACCTCCATTGGGAGTCTGGATCTGGGAGTCTTATATTATTTCCTTATAAAAGGAAAGTGGACTTCAGTTGTGAACTGTTTTTTTTGCCGCTATAATATTGAATTGTGCGAGTTACTGTCACAGGCAACGTTGTGAAAAGCATAAAACCTGCAAAAATGCCTTGCTTCTTCTGATTTGACTGCTTCTCCTGATTACACCAGTGCTGCATTCTGGTTCACAGTGTACTCTAAACAGTACTCACTGCTTCTTGTCCAGGGAATGTTGTTTATAGGAAATTCCCTCGAAGAATTCCTTCACTCGGAACACCCTGCAATGTCATCAATGCAGACATCTCTTCTTTGTGTGTTATCTGTGCAATGCAAACACTTAGGATACCTGTTGCTGATACTGTTGAAAATTTCACAGATGTAAACTATTGAAACAAAGACAATATACAGTATATGGTAGCAGTTCTACAGTACTAATCAAAAGTCTGACCTTCATGTCTTAAAATAACTACTGACTGTTGTTTTGCTGTTGTTGTTGTTATTTAATTACCTAATACATGTTATTTCATAGTTTTGGAAAAAAAAAATCTGTGTTGTAGAAAATAAATTCAAACTTGTGTCCAAACCTTTGATTGGTACAGCTGTTCTGGAAAAGTTCATTTAGAGATACCAAAAAAATCACAAATTTACCTTATTTCAGATTAAAGCCATTTAGGAAAGATTTCCAGAGCAAAGTAGCAGACACATCTCAATATCAATTGTTCAGAGGAGGAGGAAATGCATGTTTTGGATGTCTTCAGAATTGTTTACCCAAAATGTAGGCGGAATTTAAAATCAGGACAGACCATATAATTAGATGGTGTTTCCATACTTTTGGCTAATAATGTGTATACAGTACAGACCAAAAGTTTGGACACAGCATCTCATTCAAAGAGGTTGAATTTGTATTATGGCAAGAAAAAAGCAGCTAAGCAAAGAAAAACGAGTGGCCATCATTACTTTAAGAAATGAAGGTCAGTCAGTCCGAAAAATTGGGAAAACTTTGAACGTGTCCCCAAGTGCAGTCACAAAAACCATCAAGCGCTACAAAGAAACTGGCTCACATGCGGACCGCCCCAGGAAAGGAAGACCAAGAGTCACCTCTGCTGCGGAGGAGAAGTTCATCCGAGTCACCAGCCTCAGAAATCGGCGGTTAACAGCAGCTCAGATCAGAGAGCAGGTCAATGCCACACAGAGTTCTAGCAGCAGACACATCTCTAGAACAACTGTTAAGAGGAGACTGTGTGAATCAGGCCTTCATGGTAGAATATCTGCTAGGAAACCACTGCTAAGGACAGACAACAAGCAGAAGAGACACATTTGGGCTAAAGAACACAATAAAGAACACAATAAAGAAAACTCTTTGAATGAGAAGGTGTGTCCAAACTTTTGGTCTGTACTGTATATACGTATAATACTATGCAAAAGTCTTATGCACATGCAAATCAATGCTGTGGGATTATGATTTTGAAGGATACCTCCACAAATAAATAGATAGATAGATAAATGGTGGATCAGTTAATTAAACAAAGTCAGTTTTTGGTGTAACAATGCTTTGAGGTCCCTATAGTTACTTATACAATTGGTATACTAATATAAGTACATTAGTTACTAGTTTTACTCAGCAAACATCTTTTTCAGATCTTTTTGTCTTAGGTGGTTACTTATATAATATGTTGCTTACTTTTCTGGCATAAAGATATTTTTCTGTAACTTTAATTTTTTTTTTTTCTTTGTAGAATACTGATGTTCGAAACTCACACACATTTACACAAATTGTTGTGTATTATGTATTATTAATATTATGTCATCCTTTATAATAATTAATGAAACATTTTATAGCCAGGTTTTATGTGAGCTCCTTGCTTTTTGGTTGTTTTTTTGTTTGGTGACTTTGGTGATGCAAAGTGATGAACAATTGTTCACTTGTTCCCTTTAAACAAAGAAGATTTGGTCCTTGTAATTTGGTTTCCTATTTATGGCTGTGTACCCTGTGCAGGTCACTTCATAGGGAGCTACTAGCTCTTCTGTATCAGAACAGACCTAATTCTTCTGATTTAAATTATTAAAATATTCTCATATTTCTGGTTCATGTGATCCAACTGGGTCTCCTAATTTAAAGCACATAAAATTATTTAAAACACTTTCATTTTAATGAAAGTAAAGTGTAGTGAATACAGCATTTTATATAGTCTATGTTCTGTAATGTGTAATTGAATAATATAATATACTGAGATGTTTCTAAAGCTGAACTCCTAGGTTTTAATTGTAATCAAATGTCTATTATTTTATATTGAAAATCAATATTGTATAGTGTATACATGGTGTATAACACACACAGGTTATAGAGAAGCTGAGGAACTGAAGCCTGGGCATTGTTTATGAAGTACTTTTGGGTTTAACAGATTTAGGATAAAGGAGCAAATAAAATTGATAATTTTAAATAAAAAAAGTATTTAAGCACTGTTGTCTTGCACCTCCAGGGTCCTGGTTTGATTCTCGCCTCTGGGCCTGTGTGCATGGAGTTTCATGTTCTCCTCGTGCTTGGTGGGTTTCATTCGGGTACTCTGGTTTCCTCAGAGGACACACAGATTAGGTTAATTGGCATCTCCATTTGCCCGTAGTGTGTGAGTGTGTGTGAATGTTGCCTGGATGTCCTACCATGGTCATAAAATTGGGAATAAATACAATGGTCACCATTGGCCTCCTCCCTCCCCTTCCTAGAATACAGAGGTTCCTAGATAAATAGATAGAATACAGATGAAAAAGATGTCACTAGATTTCCCATATTCTGACTGTAATGACTGTTTCTTCTGATTCAACTGTCTCTTCTGCTTTAGGCTATTTTTCTGGTTCTCCTGATCCCACTGATTCACTGATCTACCGATTCAACTCATTCTCCTGGATGGACTGATTGGACTGATTGGACTGAAAAATGTCTTTTTTTTATTTATTACAATCCATTAAACATGAGAGACAGAACAGTAAAATGAAGCTGAACTCACTCTGTCCTCTTTGGTGTTTTAAACCGTTCTGGAAGTCCTGTGGTCTGGCGGCTTTATTGGGGTTTTATGGGACGCTGTGTTTTCCTACAGCCCTGTTTGCTGATACGGGTGAAATAAATTGTAGGGGTCAAAGTCAGCTGAAGTTTTATAGCTCTCCCAACTAAAAAAAACTGAAAAAAAAAAACATGATAAAGAAATTGTAACGAATGAGAGAAAATTATAGATGTAAACAATTTGAATTTATTTATGATGAAAATACCATACATATAGAAACTATTTGACATTAAGCTTAGTGGACACACCTGCCCTGATCAACATGAGAGAGAGAGAGAGAGAGAGAGAGAGAGAGAGAGAGTGAGAGAGAGAGAGAGATGGTCTTCATATGTGGTCTAAGTTGGTTTAATGGGAGTAATTTGTAGTTGGAGTAAGACAGCATTATAAAGAAACCAGAGCTCTGCTTTTACTCTTATTGATGTCTCACAGCATGTGTGTGAGTGTGTGTGTGTGCGTGCGCGCGCGTGTATGATGTTTCAGGGCTATTTTACTGAGTTCCCACTTGCCTCCGCAACTAATGAGATGGATGAGGAAAGTGCTAAGTATTTTGAGGTTTGTGCTCATGTGTGTGTGTGTGTGTGTGTGTGTGTGTGTGTGTGTGTGTGTGTGTGTGTACGCATGCTTGTTTTGGCTCATATATAAACTGCAGCACCTCCTGAACTGAGAGGTTTAAACACATGAAAGTTATTTTAAAACTTTATTAAGGAAAAATTGATCTTAATGAAAGTGAAGTGTAGTGAATAAAGAGTTTTATATAGTCTATGTTCTGTAATGTATAATTAAATGATGTAATACACAGACATATTTCTATTTCTATTTCTATGATCAAATGTCTATTTTTTAGAATGAAATTCAGTATTGTAGATAATATACATCCACAGGTCTTTTTGGGATAAAGAATCAAATAAAATGTAATTTAAAAAATGAATAATAACTTTGTTTTACTTTAATAGGTGGCATGGGTGTGTAGTGGTTAGCACTGTTGTCTTTCACCTCCAGGGTCTGGCTCTCCCTGTGCTTGGTGGGTTTTCTCTGCATACTCCAGTTTCTTCTCACAGTCCAAAGACCTGCAGATTGGGTTAACTGGCATTCTCAAATTGCCTGTAGTTTGTGAACGTGTGTGTGAATGTTGACCAGAGGTTCTACCATGGTCATAAAAATTGGAATAAATTCCATGGTCACTATTCCATGGCCTTCACCCTCCCCATCCCTAGAATACAGAGGTTCCCAGATGGATGAATAGAATACAACAATATATTTTTTTTTCGATTTAAATAGGAGAATTAATGATTACAAATATTTAAAAAAAGTAAAAAAATAAATAAATTATAAGTAAGAATCATTATTATTGTAATAAATCATTAATAAATAAAAATAAATAAATAAACAAGCAAGCAAAAAAACAAACAAAAAAAATTCTTAATAAGCAGACATTAGTTATTAAAACAGACAATACACACTTTAATCTCTTGAGACATTAACATCCTCCTATGAGGACATGACATTTTCTCCTGAGAGCTGAATGAAGTGATTTCTTCCATTTTTTTTTTCCAAAAAACGTGTCCCACTTTTCCAGTGTTAACCCTGAGTGATTGTCATATGAAGATTGTTAGGTATTTTTCTTTTGCCAACTTCTTCCTTGTAATTTAAACTTGTGATTTAAAATTTATATTTTGTTAAAATTTTTCCATTCACCTATCTCTCATCTTTACCAGTTATTGCGTTTAGAGTCACGGGGGCCTAAAGCCTGTCCTAGGGAACTTAGGACACAAGATGTGATCTAAGGGCATTCTAGAGTCTGTTCGGGGCCCTAGGCAGAAATTTGCACACGGCCTCTCCAACCAGAATTTATCACCATGATCTCATAAATAATGAATAAGTTTGCCAGCCCTCAGGTGTCGCCTACAAGCCTTGCCTGCTGAGAAGCAGCACCTCTGGGCAGGATACACCCTGGATGGGGTGCCAATCCCACACAGGGCACACGCACACACTACAGGTAATTTGTAAAGACCAATAAGCCTCTGGACTGTAGGAGGAAATCTGAGTATTTGGAGGAAACCCACCAAGCATGGAGAGAACATGAAAACACACACACACACACACACACACACACACACACACACACACACACACACACACACACACACACACACGGACCAGAGGAAATATTCAAATCCCCATCCCTGGAGGTGCGAGGTGATAGCCACCATGCTGCTTGTGAAGTTTATTTAAAATTAAACACAAACTTTCCCTAGTTTCCCTATTCCTGCAAATTACATTAGTTTTCCTAACATTTTGCCCCGTACACTTCCTCTTTTTTTGCATAGCCATCTGAGCCTCTATGAAACACACACAGTATGTAAGCTTATGATTTCATTTATTTTACCAAACATGCTTTAAAATATTTGATGTAGCCACGTCTGTGCAATCAGTCTGAGTAAACTAAATAGGTTGGTAATGCTAACTGTGGATCCGCTTTTAAACAGTATCACATTGAGAGATATTGATGATTTTTTTAAATAACAACAGCTGTGACAGTAGTAAATCTAAATCACAGCTTTCTAGTAATGTTGGATCTAGCACATTACTGTTCTGTGTATTTACTGTCCTATGCTCGGCCCACACTGTTGTCTATTGCACTTTATGCAGTATTATGTACGGTTGTGTGTTGCCTGGAGCAACAACATTTTGTTCCGAGCTATATATATGGGAGCTACATATATGTGACATGACACATGTTTTCATAGGAACAGCTCATTCACAGGGACTTTAACCTGTCAGAACAGAAATTAATTTATTTCACAGATGTTCATATATACAGTATATATTATAATATAATATAAGAGGAATAAAACCACTAGGAAACTGTAATTCTGAGTCTGTGTTTGTGTGTGTGTTACATTGAGAGATCTGCATAAATCTTAAACACTGTATCACATTCCATTCCAGATGTGTGTGTGTGTGTGTGTGTGTGTGTGTGTACGTGTGTGTGTGTGTTTGAGAGTGTGTGTATATGTGTATGTGTGTGTTTGCATGTGTGAGTGTGTGTGTTTGCGTGTGTGTATGTGTGTGTGTGTGATTGTGTGTGTGAGGGTGCGTGTGTGTGTGGGTCACGCTCTGTTCAGGAATGTCACACTCACTGGCACTTGACGCCACTGAGCTGTCAGTATGACGAATGGCAGTGAAGTAGAATCTCACACACATACTACACATGCACACACACACAAAGAAAACACACATGTGTACACCTATGTGAGCAAATGAGCTCTTTATTAACTGATTAATTTTAAACTGTGTATTGTATATAACACATCAATCTGGTTTGAGTGTTTGACTGTTGTTTACCGCTGATTAATACATTAGTACACTGTTGTGTAATCACACACACACACACACACACACACACACACACACACACACACACACACACACACACACACACACCTTAATCGACATGTCTGCCTTTTTGTTTTTTGTTTTTTTCAGCTTCCTTTAATTTGTTTATCGATAACATCCTTAGACTACTTATAACTTATGCAGTGTGCACTTTCACTCATTGCTCCATGGACTGTGTCACAAATAATATCCTACTGTACTAAATAATGTGACAAAATGTACACTTTAGTAATAATCTACAGCTCCTTCAACAAACACTGTCCCTTAACAGCTACAAAAAGTAATTTGTCCTATTGCTGTCTCCCAAATGACAAAATGCAGTAAATACATCATAGTAATATAACACCCTAGGTACTATGGAGTAGCACTGTTTAGTGACACAGCCCATCACTATTGCAATTAATAGTCATTTAAGCAATTAACATATTTGATTTATGACAGAGCCCCATTATACCGTTAGTGTAGTGTGTGTATTGTGTGGTTAGAATTTTATTAATAGTGTACTCTAAGCAATATTACACACTATGGGGCATGGTAGTGGTTTTAGACACGGCCCGCAACCGTATGAGGTGGATAAGCTGAAGTGAATAAATAATGATGCACTGAGTGCATGTTGATGTCTCTGTGTGGTTGGCAGGCGCTTTTTGATGACATCATTGCAGAGAATCATCAGCAGAACAGTAGCTGATGGAAAGACATTTGCTTTTATTAATCACACAGCGTTATGAATGAGGAAGAAAATGGGAATGGAAGTAAGTGAGAGAGGTGTAGTGTTACGACTAAAGATGGAAGCGGATTAGTTTCGCGTCCTGACAGCTGATAATTTACGACTTTTTATGGCTGTGAGTCGCGGTTAAGTCCCTATCAATAAATCAAATCCGTCTCTGGAGACGAGAGATTGAGCGGCCTTGAGAAATCAATTTGATCCACTTAAAGTGTGACAGAAAATCCTGAGAGTGCAGAATTATTAAACTGATGGACTCTTCGAATGGGAACGTTTTAAAACAAAGAGTAGAGCTGAGTCTAAACGTTCGAGTGCATCAATAAAAATCTTTATTTTCTTTATTTCCTCATTCATCGTACACAGATTAGCACAGATTTTTGTTCATGTGATTTTTAGCAAAGCCAGACCATGCTCTTATTATTTCTAGATTCACTCACATTAATTACATACCAGTAAACTGTTGACAAGCTCACCCATGCACGCAGGGACCAAAGACTAGCCTGTCTGGCCCAATCCCACATAAAAGCCAATGCAGCACAAATCACCGGAAAAATCTATTCTGGCCACAAAAGAAAGGCACCAGAACACCCAGTACATCACGGTCTGCCATGCACAGGGCCCAGCAGCCAAAGACCCCAAGACCACTAACCCAGCTTCCAAATCTTCCAGATCTAAATCTAATCAGGCACTCATGGATGCACCGGTAAATCAAGTAAGTCTGGTCCACAGATGCACCCCCCCCCCCTCACTGGGCATAATGCTTTGCATTTTAATATTATGGCAGATTGGTATTGGCTGATACATACATATATGAAAACTTTATTACTACTAGAATTACATTGTTGCAACAGTTTATCATGGAATAGAAAAAAAAAATATTACAAACAGAGATAATTTCATTAAACTTTCTAGATAAATGTTGCATATATGTCAAATGTATTTGTAATATTTCTTATGGTTATGTATTCAATGTATGTTTTTATTTACTTACTTATTTAATACATTGAAATTTAATACATTGAAATATGTTGAAATACTTTAACTGTTTTTTTTTTTTCCAATGCCATAGTTTCTAAATAAGCAGAGGGGTTTCCTAAATTGTTGATTATCAAAAAAAGAAACGAAATCCATAGTATTTTCCTAAATAAAACAATAAATAATAATGGTCTGTTGGAAATTGCCGGAAAAATGTCTTTCTCTTCAGAGTTGCAATGTAATACATGAGTACACGTTCAATTCTAGGAACACCCAAATATGAGATTTTTACAGTATATGAATAATTATAGAAAAATCCATATTTAACTAGAGCCTCATGTACGAATACTACAGAGAACTGATTTCTCTGCAGTGTCTGCAGAAATTCTACAAAAATTCTACAAGAGAGTCTACAAATTTCTGTTACTTTTGTTACACATCTAATGTTTATGCTATTCCATTCTACCTAACACAGGAGTACAGTTTTACTGAATGCCAAGCCCTATTAATAGAGTATGGTCTTTTTTCTTATTAATCATTCAAATATCAAAACTGAAGATACTGTATCAGATACCATGAGTCATTACTGCATCTAAACATGTATGCATGCATCAAAAACTTTATCATATATACAGTAACTAAATATGAGGAAAAGTACAATGTGTTGAAATTTTACTGATAAATCACACATGTGCATCTATAAAAATAAAGTATATCTAATTAATGTACAAGTCTTTGTTAAATTATGTAAATTATTAGAAAAAAACTACTTCAAAATCTGAAGCTGACACACATTCCCGCCCATGACGCCTAGCCTTAATGAAGAATCTACCGTTTAAATCCAAGAGCTCCGGTGTCTATTAGTGTGAGAAATCGTCATATGAAACTGAAATTCTTTTTTTTTCGCATTTTTTTTTGTAGAAAGCTGATAGGAGAAAAAAGTGGATTAGTGTGTGATAGCTGATGAATTAAGCGCAGTTCTGAGTCGCTCACTCCGGCTGTAGGAATGTGTAACGTGAGCAATTTGTCTCTTTCTCCACTCCAGACTTCCTGTCCCGTTTGTTTTCACTGAGACACACATATGCACCCGGCATGCCACACACACACACACACACACACACACACACGCACACACACACAGGATCTTTTTTCCTTCAGTGAATTTGCTGAGAGTCACATAAATACATCAGCACACAGTCTTTGTGTCAGTGTGAGAATGACAGCAACAGCGGAAAGCTGGAAAAGATCCTAACGAGACAGTTATAGTCTCACTCTCACTGTTCCTGTCTCACTCTCTCACTCCCTCTGCCACTCGCTCTCTTTCTAAAGGTGTCAACAACTCGTCACTTTGCGAGTAAGTGAGTCCGAGCGTTTTCGAGCAGCAGTCTCAAGTGTAACGTACCAAACCTCAAGTCTGTGTTGATTAATTTTCTATAACAGCAGCTTTGACAGTAGTACAACTGCAAGTTGGGTTTTTACGAATACATTCATTCTCATACAATATTGTTTCCATGGTAACAGGGGATTATACGGCATTTTTTTCAATATGCATTTTAAAGCTAGGAATAAAACACAACACGATGTCATGTTACAGTAAAATGCCAAGTGACAACTTGAAGATGATAGTTTTCCTCCAACAACATGTCTACATTTACAATTACAGACGATTAACAAATAACACATCATACTATCCATTAACATGCACATTTGTTGTTCATGGAACAGGTTAGTTCCTGTTCTCTCTTATATTAAAGCAAGTATAAATAGTTGATCCCTCACCACCCACTTTTATTTCTTTTTCTTGTTTCTAAGGAAGCACAAAGCATAAACTCCTCATAAAGTCAAAAATCTTAAACTTACAGCTTTTCTTATGAGACTTGCGACACTTTCCATAAATGTTAAATAAACATCTCCTTACACAAACCTTTGCCATGTCACGGATCTTTTAACCTTTAAATTACCTGTAGAAATAATAACATATTAGAATGTACACATTAATATAAATCTTGGATTCGCAGCTGCACTACTGTCACATCTGCCGTCAGAGAAAAATCTGACAACCAATCAGACACCAGAATTCCAAAGCACTTTGGGATTTTTCTTTAAAAAGTAAAAAAAAATTTTTGCTGCTCTGTTGAAATGAAATGTAGAAATTATGCATTTTTTCCAACCTTGTGTTAATAAAAAAGGGCGGAGTCAGTGCTATGACACGGCCAAGATAACATCGTCCATCATATTGCACCTTTTAAATAAACGAGACATTACACGTAAAATGAAAAAAAAAAAAAATCCAATGAATTAAAATGATCAAAAGCAAAATAAAGCATGAAGAAAGGGCAGTTATAAAAATAATCCTAAAGAGAAATATGATTCTGCACACACCCGAGAGAGGCGCAGTGCGGCGAGAGGAAATGTGAGGCCAGAGTTTTATTGCCTGAATGAAGAGCTGCATGTTATTTCTGACTCTTTGACAACTCACTTGCACTTTTACTGTGTTTCTGTTGATTGTGTAAACTCTGAGCTCGTAATAAGACACATGAGCTGAATGAGTGCAGGAGGGCGACTTTAACATCAGGGGATTAGAGAAAAGAGAAATCGGTGAAGCAGAGGTTTGTTTTGGGTTCCTTCCTTCTTTTGCAGCAGGCCGAAGTACAACCAACAGAGCCACAATCTCTTATTCCCATGAATACTCCACAGACACACTGGTCTTAGGGTCAGAGTCTTATTTTCATAAAAAATCTTGTTATTGGCCTTATTACACAGTCTTTGGCTTTCTCAAAATTCCACAGCTTAGTCTTATGACTCAGAGTTGTAGTCTGATAAAAAAAAAAATCAGCCTTAGCCTAAGTCTTGCCCTTGGCTGACGTTCACATTTCCAGCCTGAAGCGACCCAGTTCTATATTTTCTACCCTTGTGTGACATAGATCAGATTTTAGGGCTGTCTGAATGCACAAATCTGATGTTTTTCAGATTTGATTTGAGTCACTCTCGAACATGGTCCTAGATCAGATATATATCCAATGCTGTATGTAGTTATGTGACTTGAACAAGAACAGGCAGATTAGAATTAATTCCAACTTTGCCTCTGCACATGATCAGTTAAACTGACAGTGCGGCGATTTCATAGAACTGTTAGAAATACAGTCGTGTTCAAAAGTTAGTACCCCCTCACTTATTTCTATTTGTTGTTTTGTAAAAATTTAATAAAGATCATTATTATTAGCATTATTAGTAGTATTATGCAATAACAACATATAACCTTTTCACCATGGCATTATTTATTTAACAAAAATGTAATAAAAAAGACAGAGAGGAAAAGAAAAAAAACATGTGGACCAATACAAGTACCCCTTACTGCTTTAAGAGGGTAAGTTGCAGCCAGGTGCAGCTAATCACCTGCCTTTGATTAATTGATCATCAGGAGGTTGGCAGACCTCTATAAAAAGCAGTTTCCTGTTTTGGTAGTTTCCTGGTCTGGAGGACTAAGGTATGTGTTAACACAATGCCAAGAAGGAAAGACTTAAGCAATAGTCTTATTGAAGCAGTTATTGCTGCACATCAATCTGGAAAGGGTTATAAAACTGTTTCCAAATGATTTGGAATTCAATATTCTACAGTCATTAAGTTTATTCCCAAATGGAAAACATTCAAGACAGTTGCCAATCTTTCCAGGAGTGGACATCCCAGCACATTAACCCAAGTCCAAGGTCACCCAAAATTGAACAAGAGCCACACCTCAGACCCTACAGGCTTCACCGAGCATGTCAAAGTCCATGACAGCACAATTAGAAGAAGACTGAACTAGAAAAGTTTGTTTGGAAGGGTTGCCAGGAGAAAGGAGGTTGCATCTGTTTACAAAAAAACAAAAAAAAAACAAAAACATGGAATGACTGAGGTTCAAAAAACTACATCAGATTGTTTCCCCTTAATGTCCAGCACTATGTTGAAAACCAAACAGCATTTTAGCAGAAACACCTCATACCCTATGTCAAGCATAGCAGTGGAGAGGTGATGATTTGGGGTTGTTTCACAGCCAGAGGACCTGTGCACCTTGCAGTCAACAAGTTGACCATGAACTTCTCTGTGTAATTGGGTAATGCCACAGGACAATGATCCGATGTAAACTAGTAAATCTACATCAGAATGGCTGAAAAATAAAAGAATACTAGCTTTGGAATGGCCTAGGCAAAGTCCACACCTCAACCCAATTAAAATGCTGTGGTGGAACCTTAAAAAAAAAAAAACTCAATGAACTGAAGCAATGTTGTAAAGAAGAATGGACCAAAATGATGTACTGTAAGAGACTGATAAAGTCATACAGGAAACAATTTCTTAAAGTTGAGGCCGCTAAAGGTGGATCTACAAGTTATGGAAATATAGGGGGTACTTACTATTGCCCACATGTGTTTTTTATTTTTAGCTTCACTTTGTTAAATAAACAACAAAGCAAAAAAAAAAGTTATATGTTGTTGTTCATCTGAGGTTGTATTTGTCCAATAATAATGATGTGCTATGGTCAGACATTATATAAAAACAGATTTTTATAGTTTTTACACAAAAACACATACTGTAGAATCAAAAAAGGGGATACAAATTTTTGAACATGACTGTAGATACTAAAACAACTAAAACGCTCTGTTCCTTCTTCTGGACCTCAAAAGATATAGCCAACTAAATGCTCGCCATCCTCCAGAGCAAAATCAGAAGCATATTTTTTGCTAAAATCGCATCCATTGTTAGGAATGAATGAGCGGTTGCACAAATATGATGTGTTTTAACCCAAATGGCACGAGCAAAGACCCATCTATGTGTGCATGCGTGCTGTTTCAGAGGACAGACGCGTCCACATTAGAGTCAGATAAATTAGGAATGTGAACTGTCATGACATGCAAATCTGATCTGACCAAAAATCTGATTTGGGCAATGTTGCTTGTAATATGAATGTAGCCTTGGTCTTGTTATTTGGGTTTTGTCTTGGTCTTATTGCTCGGAGTCTTGGTCTTATTACTTAAAATCTTGGTTTGTTTCTCGGAGTCTTGTTTTATTATGCAGAGTCTTACTTTTATTTCTCGTAGTTTTGTTCTTTAAGTCAGGGTAGTGCTCTACTTTAGTCTTAGTCTTATTAATCAGAGTATTTTCCTTACTACTCACAATCTTGCTTTGTTACATTCAGGTATTTTATAGCTTTTTACATATCGATATTATTCCTATTTTACTAAAATTAATTAAGTAACATAATTTAATACATTTAACTTATACATAACATTTTTTATTCTTTCTTCTCCTTTATTACTTTTGCTCAATTTACTAATTTTACTTGAGTGGAAATTCTGTGTTGTTTTTTTTTAGTGTACTCAGTGTCTTGGTCTTATTATTTTAAATCTTGGTATGGTATTTTTAAATCAGAATTTTGGCTTTAATTACTCAGAATCTTAATCTTGACCTTATTACTAAGTCTTGGTCTTGTTATTCAGAGTCTTGTTCCTATTATTCAGGGTTGCGGTCTTAATCTTATTAGTCAGAATCTTTCCCTTACTACTCAAAGTCTTGCTTTTTTTTTCAAATGTCTTTGACCTTTTCTAACTACTTGGCGTCTTGATGTGATTACTTAAAATCTCGCTGTGATTTTTACACTTGTTTTATATCTACACATTACTTTTGTACTTTTGTCTTTAAAATACAAACTTACAATAAATGCTGAAAATGTGATGTTAGATAGGTTCCTGCAGCTGAACGGTACAGATCAAAGTGATGTACTGAGAAATGTGGAGGGAATGAGACAAAATTAAAAAGTAGAACACTAAAATAAAAAAAAAATCTACATCTAAGATAAATTACATACTTCCTGGAGACGGTGGTGCCACATGATGCAACGGGGTATTAAAAGAATGAGCTGGTATGAATTTCTCAGCATGAAGAATAACGCTCCCCCTGAGATCAGCACTTGACCTGAATTATTTCAATCAATACCCAACATATCACACAAAGAACATGAGCGTACTAAAATCAGAAAATCCGTCCCTGAAGATGGGAACAGAAGGAGGAGGAGTAATGAAGATGAGAGCAAGGGAATTAAAGAGCTCGGATAATGTCAGGTCCAAAAAGCTGAAGTGCGCTAGCGAGACCTAGCGAGACCTAGCGAGACCTCTTTCAACATCAGAGAGTATTGATTTTTATTCCTTAAAAGTAATTTATTCATTACTTAGAATAATGCAGTGGTATGTGGGAAATCGTTAGTCAGAAAGAAAAATGCTTTAAGATTATATCTTTTGCTGAGGCTAATGGCCTGGCCGGTAAACTGGTTCATATTACCATCTCCTTACAGGACTTTTGGAAAAGCCAGCTGTGAATAAGCTTTACAAACCTATCCAACTTGTAAGATTATTGAGAGTATACATTACCAGAGGCGTAGATGATGGAGCACACGGGAATGACGATAGGTAGAGAGAATATTTACATAATCTGTTTGAAATTTCTATGGATTTTGGGAACAGTCCGAATGTATGTCATGCAAGAGAACCAAGAAAAACAAATGGAAGGGGTTTATGAAACAAATGGAAGTTATTGAAGTAAAACTCACTCATCGTCTATATCGCTTTATCCTGTATTCAGGGTCGTAGGGGGCCTGGAGCCTATCCCAGGAGACTTAGGGCATGAGGTGGGGTACAGGACAGGGTGCCAATCCATCACAGGGCACACACACACACACACACATATACACACACTTGAAGTAAAACTTAAGGTGTTTTTGATTTTTGCATGCTACTTCAACTGTGAAGCATGCAAAAAAAAAAAACAGTCCACATTGAAGGTTTCCAGTGGCCTTTCAGCACCACAGTGAATATAGCTTTTTTGCTAACAAACTTAATGTAATAAAAATATAAAGGCAGTAAAACATGTTTTCATTTTTTGGCACATACTGCAATTTATTTAACCAGAATAAATGTTAACTCACATTCCAGAAGGCATCACAGTTAGAACAATTAATAGTAATGTAAGCTAATGTAATGTATGATTAATGTATGTAAACTTGCTACCATAGGAATAGTGTATACAATGCCCTTGACATGAAGCATCATTTATGCACGTCATAGGCGCACTCCAGTGCTTAAACAAATGGCACTACACCTCTGTACATTACCTTACTCTGTCTGAAATTGGTATGAAAGTAATGCAAAGGAAGGCTGTATAAAAATAATGCAAAGGTTTATTGAGATGACACCACTGACAAGATCAATATATATAGATGGATGGAAAGAGGAAACCAGCACTGGAGACAAACCACACAGTGAGAGGCGAACAGCTGTGACAGACAGGATTAAACAAAAAAAATAAAAAAAGGGTTAAATGCATTGCTTATAATAGAAACTATGTTGTATAGTACATTTGTATAAAGGATGACTTACTCCTATTTGAATACTGCCATTTGAATGACATATGTCAGTTCATAAAAAAAGTTATGCCTACTTTTGCATTACTTTTGCTACAGCCTTCATATTATTGTTACATTTCTAGGAAGATAAAAAAAAAACTTCCTAGTTTATTATCATCCTATGTACTTATTATATATCGTATTGTATGTACGTATTTGTGCAGAGTACTGTGCTAGTTTAAATAAGCTGTTACTACAGAAATGATAACATGTCCAGCACAATAACAAAAACCTATGGTTTGCGGCTGAACTATTGCCAGAACTACTGTTACAGGAAATTAATGACCACTTTCTGACCACAAGTTAACAGCAGCCGTGTTGTAAAGCTGATCAGAGATAATACAATTAGATTAGACACTGTTTACACTAATCTTATAGATGACATCACTGATTAGAGATTTATTTGTGTAACTTGTGCTCAGATATGAGCTGCTCTGTAAGCGAGCTGACGCTGAAGAATTGAGCTGAAGACAGACGAAAAAAGAGAGAGAGAAAAACGCAAAAGCTGAGAGATCGCAGATTGTTTTTCGGTGAGTTGTCAGCAGCGCTGCTTTGTGCAGCAGGTGTGTTTTGACGCTGTCAGAGCACAGAGCGAATTGGGACACAGCCGCTCTGGGAACCACGGCCACAGAAAAAACAAAACTAGTACAACGCAGACGGAGAAAGATGGCCGTCTGCTCTGTGTTAGCGATATGCTCCGAGTGCACGACTGAGAACTGTTTTTATTCCATCCGTCATCGATCTCATCAATCTTTTTATTGGCTAAAAGCAACAGAGACGATTCTGTACCAAATAGAGCGAGCAGAAGATTCATATTACACTTTAATGTTCAGATACCTCACAAAGCTCAACTCACCATCTCACTGTTAAATACCTTCACAGAAAAATCATGTACAGTTCACATGTGAGAAACATAATAAGGTGAATTTCACCGCGGTAAACAGTGAAACGTACATGTGAAGTCTTGACATCGGGACAATAAGATATGGAAATGTGAAATTAATTATGTGGGAAAACTACAGCGAACGGTCTGTCTGTATGTTTATATGTTTGTCTAGCCGATTTTGTCACAGCATTATGCAAAACTGGCTGGAGAGAATTTAATAAAACTTAGCCAGTCCTTCGAAATTGGCCTGAAATGAAATCTGTGCCATAAATGAAATCAAAATGTTGAGTAGAAAGGATGTTATGAGCTGTTATTTGCCAGATTATGTCACAGTAGCCAGCATTTTTTAGATGAATATAGCGCTTTTGCCCTCGAGGTGTAGTTTACAGTAAATACACAAAGATTATAAGACAGAGAGACGACTGTGATGTTCAAGAGCCCAAATTCTGATTTCAAAAAAAGGCAAGCACACTATGAACAACTGAAACTTAAATGTAGGTTTATTCTACCAGCGGGTAGTTATTAAGAATTTTTTTTTAAACGGAGTGTATTTGGCTGAAATCAGTACAACATAACGTAAACATGGTGTAAGATACTCAACCTTGCAAAAAAAAAAATTCTTTGTATTAATAAGTTAGGCAGAGAGTTCAGGATACATTATAAAATAATGTTTAAATATCATATGTAAATTTAAATACATTATGTGGGAAAATAATGGGACAATAGTTTAATTGATTTTTAAAGAAACAAGAAAACAAAAACAGAAGAAAAAAAATAATTCATGTGTAAGATGTGAAAACGTGTGATAAAATCACATGAGAAAATTTACCTGTGAAAATGAATAAAATCAGGTGTAAAAAATTTCAAATATGTTAGAAATTAAATTAGCCATGTGAAGACCATAGAAACACATACACTGCATATGGAAATGTATGAACATCCACATTTGAACTGTCTAATGCCTTGTGAATCCTATGATTATTCACATGTGCCATTTATGTGACTTTTCTGTAAGGGTAGCAGATTCTTAAATAATAAATTATTCAATAATAACAGTTCATGGTTGTACACTCGGAGCAAGCAAGGACAGAAAATATCTTCCTGACGGTCTCTTGAGATCTGAAGCTGTAAATTCTGCACATGGTAATTTGTTGGACGTGTCTAAAAAAAAAAAAGAAGAAGAAGCAGAGTTCCATATGAAAGACATTAAGACTCAGGGTTACAGCTCTGGACTGTTCCACAGTAAAGCAGGACAAACCCACGGTGGTTTTCACCCAAGACGAAAATAATCTAACTGGCCATCCGTCTTATGGACATCAAAGCATCCCAATCGTGTTTTTAACCCTCCTGTAGTGCCATGTTCACTACTTAGCAACATTCCCAGCTCTTTCCCCAGGCGTGTCTTTATCGCTTTACGTTTTATAGCTATGAAATTCAGTAGGGTTTTTTTTTTTCTGGGGGGAACTAGGACAAAACATGTCCAGCAGATAAAAGTCTGGAAATATTCTCTTTCAGAAAGTAATCATTTATAAATGGGGACATTTTATAATAACAGAAAGGATCTTTAGATATATTTAAAATATGTTTGACTCTATCTGATTAACAGCCCAAACTGGATCTGCGGGGGGGAAAAAATCTCTTGTCCTTTAGCAAGTGTTTTAATTTAAAATTGCTTAAAATAGTGTATCTAATGTTACCTAGTTTGAATGGTATAGTGCTTTCAACCATCCTCGAGAGAGAAATGGACCGGAATCATTTTGAAAAATATCAAACAGTGGGTGTCATCACAAAATGACTTCAAAATGCCTATGACATTATGTTGTCTGTGTTGGTCCTCTGTCTCTATATTTATTTTCTATAAACTCTAAAAGCATGCAGGTGTTATAATTACAGCTCACCCAACTGTCTAATTCTGTACTGTAAGTGTCAGAAGGTGTTGATTAATTAAGTAATGGTTAATTAATGGCCAAGTGCAGAAAATATTATATATATTATAAAT
>QMIH01000853.1:154632-166839 GCA_003987875.1 Clarias batrachus
ATTTAGTTTATATACAACAGTTCTACAAATGTGATTGTGATTGGGAATGAACCTCTAACAGAGCGGGGTACCCCTGTGCACAACTTCGGCTTCAAATTGGAACATACAGAAAATCAACTGTGGCTTGCATTGTATTAGTAATGCTTATTTAAACACCTACAAGAAAAATAGGATTTAACAATTTCTTCAGCCATCTAATCTGAAAATTTGAATGGCCGTGAAGCTTCTGATAGGAATCCCTTTGAAGCATACCGATACCTATTCACTGCCTGGCCCATAGATTACAGCAAATAATGTGGTGGCCAGTTCATGTGTGAAAATGATTCCTCATGCTCCCGGAACCAATCTTTAAATTTTTTTTGTTCTGGAATATGCCTGTGCCATCTGAGAAGAAAAGCTCAGATGTAAAAAATTTGCATGCATTGAAGCTTAGCCAGATCATGCCAGACCAGGCCAAGCAGATCCAGGGGAACTAATGGCTGCTTGAGTAGATAAAGAGTATCAGCTCCTGGACCAGCTCCTCTATGGCGTCCTTTAAAAATGAGGCTGATGGGGAAACCTGGATGCCTTTACAGGTGAGGCCATGCCAGAGGCTGACTGGACAGTCATATTAATCCATATAAATAAAAGAAAGGTTTTGTCTGTACATTGGTTAAAACTTACTCTTTTAATTATATCTTTACGTCGCATACTGTACATTGGAGGACCCAAAACCAGTCTGGAAAAAAAAAATGTCTGTATGTCTGTCTGTATGCCTGTCAAACCAGCATCATGCAAAACTGTCTGGACAGAATTTATTAAAAACCTTTGCAGTACTTAGGGATTAACCTGCACTATAAATTCAATCAAAAGTCTTATGTGCGACCAGATTATAAACCGGACGTTTGGACAGCATACAGCATATACGTCAAACTGCGGGCACGTCTTAAATTGACCATTAGACAGAATTTATTTAAACTTTTGTAGATCTACATTTCAAGTCCTCACCTGTGATTCACTCTTCAATTACAGCACAGGAAGTGTCTTTGGCTGATGATGAATGAGTACAACTTAGTGTAAACAAGGCAAAAGATGCTCAGCCTTACAAAATTTGTTTTCCTTGCATTACTAAGTTAGGCAGATAGTTCTGCTGAACAAAAAGACATACAGTATATGTATTTGGGCTTCAACCTGAAATAATAATTTCATTGATTACATTAAAGCTAATCAGCTTTTACTTTTAACTTTAACCTTATAACTATTTCTAAAACACTTTTCTCTATTATGGCTTATTATTTTATAGTAACTGCTTATAGTAAACATATTAACGTGTTCTAATAAAATGAAAATCATTCAGTGGTTCATTCATCAATCTTTAGAAGGTGCGTTATCCTATTCAGGGAAACAGTAGATGGAAACACTAGGAATGAGGTGGGAATATATTGCACATGTGTCAAATATCAAATATTATTTAAAACATTTGACCTGATTACAACACCAGCATGAATCACAAAGACAACAAATCCAGGTGTGTTTGTACTGGTGATTGTGGAAATAAGGTACACACGTTCATTATAAGGATAGGTAACCATCAGATACTAAAGAGAAGTACTAACACAACATCATCAGCCCAAACACTCACATACACGCACTTATAGAGAGACTGATACACAGACTAGTGTGTGGTCTGGTTGGCATGATGAAAGTGTCGTCATGATGATCAATATTTTTTAATGTTAACGTCGATCTGTCTGCTTTGGTCTGTCAAAGACAAATCTGTTAAACATTCATCTCATCATCACACTCAAAACAGATCAATGCTCAGTCCTGGGGCTGTGGGGGGGCAATAAATACAACACGACATGACAGAAAATCAATTTTAAAATACAGTCTACTCTGTGAAATAAAAGATCTTCCGAATGTGTGATCACTGCTGTGTTAGTGTCAAAACAAGAGTTCAGCCTCAAAAAAAGTTGTCCTTTTTTATCTGCTCTTGTAAAATAACTTTTAATAACCATAGACTCAGCAAGAGCTAGCAAAATAGTAAAACCTAACCCAAAAACTACCATTTGTGTAAACAGACTAAATGCTACCAGAAATAAACTGCATGACATTAATCATTTACTTATTTCTCATTAAATGCAGTAATTTATGAACTGTGTAAAAGAGCAGTTTTTTTTTCAATTTGTATTATCACCGAAGTCTTGTTTAAAATGTTAGCATTAGTGTTTGATAACTGATGAAATCAAAACAGTGTTTGATCGTCTCTGATCCGAGTATATACAGTGCTTTAATGTGGAAATTCTCAGCATTAATCATGTGAATTTATTAATGTGCTGCAGTAATTACTTGGCTTTCAGAGTCTCTCCTGCATTTGCAATTCTGATTTAGTCAGATCTGCTGATGCTGAGTTTGCAGTGCTGGAGGTCAGGGAGAGAAATGCACTGCTCACCATCACCTTGAACATGCTTGCATTTGAAAAAAAAAAAAGAGTTTATTAAACACTTTTAAACTTGCCCCCGTTTTACAGATGAAAGAAGCCGAAAGCAAGACTCCCCCCTGTGTGAACACCAGCAGTTTCCTTAAATCTCATGACGTTCTTCTCTTGCTCTTCATTGTGACTCTTACAAAGAGCACACACTAGAGCGTGGAGCATGCTCATTTATTCACCACTAATTATCTTCAGTGGAGACAGAATGTGTGTGTGTGTGTGTGTGTGTGTGTGTGTGTGTGTGTGTGTGTGTGTGTGTGTGTGTGTGTGTGTGTGTGGCTGGAGCCTTCACACACTTGCCGCTGGGATCTTTCCTGCTCCAGGAAGAGTAGCACCAAAAAAGTCTCAAGTGGCTGATTATGCAATGCAATTGACAATGATGTCATTTATAATTACATTAAATAATTTACATAAAACTGTATGTCTGCACAACATTATATCTTTAAGATTGTATTAAGAAACAAGGGTCTGTCTCAAATTGCACTTTATGCACTGTACATTGGACAGCATCTACTTGTACAGCTTCATCAGTTGTGTTTGGTGTTTCACACTTCTGAATGGTTCCATAACTTCATTTGGATATTATCAGTGCACTGCTAGCTGGTTTGGTCAAGTGTAAAGGATGAGTTTAGGATATTATCCAGAATACTGACGCCTGGTCCATCCAACTACAGTGCTGTGGAGTTTGTTCATAGTTAGCCCAGGTGCTGACTGCTGTGAAAAATCTGGGGCAGGGCCAGACAGTAAATAAGCTGACCAGTCCATAAAGAGATCAGTTCTATTGGAGTCAAGGTCTAGATGAGACAATGTGTAGTGGATATGGGTCTCAAAGAATCTGGTGTAGGAAAGTTTGCTCGACAAGAGTCAGGTCAATGGTAGTCATGTTTAGAGGAATCAGGTGTAGAGGAGTCAAGGGAAGTAGAGACAGGAGACAGGGATGCAGGTCTACGGGAGTCATGGCTGAGTTGGAGTCAGTCTGGATAAAACAATATCAAGTTCAGAACTCCATCGTACCCTACATCATTAGATGTGACCCTTCTAGAACATACTATTCTAGACCCTACTCCCTTTGCCTCTCTTTGAGCCAACCTGCCTCTGAACAACCCTAGTCAGCTCAACTGTCTTTAACTTAACTGACCTACAACCAATGCTCTCTGGCTCTCTCAGTTGTCAACCAATTAATTCTGAACTCAGAATCTTCGTGACCACCTTATCCTTGACCCAAATCACCTTGACCTGACTCTTGTCAAACTGACTTGCTTCGACTCTTCTTGATGTGACAATCCTAAACCCTAGCTATTGCTTTCTTAACACAATTTTCTCTACTGACACATATCAACTCAACTGTCCTTAACCTGACCTCCCTCAGCCTGACCCTCATTTAATGGTTCTTACTCTTTTAGGCTCAACTGTCTTTGATTTGACACTTCAACCAACTTGACTTGACCTGAGTAACCTTGAACCCCTTCTTTTTAATCAGCCCAACCTCCTGATCCCAACCTCCACTGACCTGACTCTCCTTGTGCTGAGTTTCCTCGCCCCGACTGTCTTCAGCTCTCCTCTCTCCTGAGCCATAATTGGAATTCCTCTCAGTTCTGGTTGAAGGACAGCCAGTGACGGAAAACACACTCCACTGGCAGAGCTGTCAGAGCACCACACACGCCCAGACAGACAATGAGCTGTGTGTGTGTGTGTGCCCGCTGTCAGAAGTGAAATGTTGGTCCTCTACTTTTGAATAGATGAATAGATTAGAAACAACCATTTATCTATCTATCTATCTATCTATCTATCTATCTATCTATCTATCTATCTATCTATCTATCTATCTATCTATCTATCTATCTTGCTAGCTAGCTAGCTAGCTAGATAGATGTCTTGCTATTAGGCATGTATGAGGATATAAAGATTGGGGGGAAAAGTGACTGGTCCTGTGATTTATTTTGTTCTTTTTTTGTAAAAGAAAGAATATTTTCCCTTCAGCTACTGAAGTCAAGGTTAGGGATTAAGGTTTATGGTTTAGGGGTTAAGGGTTTAGGGATAGGCAGATGACACCAGGATGGTAGGTCACATCACCAACAATGCAGAGTTGGCCAACACAGAAGTGATTCATAACCATCAGTGTGGTGTTCCTCCAGCAAAAAAGAGGTCAATGTGGATTTGTACTTCTGTCAGATGCTAAACTGCATTTAATTGTTGAGTACACGCACTATGCAATGACATTAAAATTCTATCTATCTATCTATCTATCTATCTATCTATCTATCTATCTATCTATCTATCTATCTATCTATCTATCTATCTATCTATCTATCTATCTATCTATCTATCTATCTATCTATCTATCTATCTATCTATCTATCTATCTATCAGTGTTTAGGTGCAAGTGAATAGTCAGCGCTCAAATTGCCTTTGACAAGCCCCATATTTTGCTAGCTAGCTAGTGTGTTCTGATGTCTTTTTATCAGCGCCAACATTAACTTTTACAGCATTTGTGCTGTTATAGCTCTTCTTTGGGACTGAACTAGACAGGCTAGCCTTCACTCCCCAAACACATCAGCATGATTTGTGCACCCATGACCCTGCAATCAGCTCACCTCTTATCTTTCCTTGGACTAATTTTGATAGGTTTTAACAGCTGCTTATCAAAACTTGCCGTTTTGGAGATGCTCTGACACAGTACACCCCTTCATGCCAATGATCCCTAATGGCAATGACCTCTTTCATTAGAATAATGTGCCCTGCCAAACTGCGAAAAACTGTGAATGGTTTAAGGAGCATGACGAGTTTAAGGCGTTGACTTGGCCTCCAAATTCCCCAGACTGCAATCTAATCAAGGATTTGTGGGAACCCACCTTGCAATTTACAGATTTGACTGCTAGATATCACAACACACCTTCAGAGGTCTTGTGGAGTCCAAGCAGGACCTACACTATATTAGGCAGGTGGTTTTAATGCTATACTGTAGCTGATCAGTGTAGCACTATTTAGTTATTGCAATTCTGTGGTCAGTGTAAGATTAAAACCAAAATGATGTGTGTGTGTGTGTGTGTGAGAGAGAGAGAGAGTGAGAGAGAGAGAGAGAGAGAGAGAGAGAGAGAGAGAGAGAAATATGGGTCAAGTGTCTCAAATCTGGATGAAGTAGGGGTGGAGGGAGCATGAGCACTCTATAGGGAAAGAATGGATAGCGTTTAATGATTTCAGGGTTTGACACACGGCCAGGCCGAGTTGCTGTGCTCTGTTTTTTCTGCAGTCTGAGTTCATATCTGTCAGAGTTGGTTTGAGAGAAAAAGTAGAAAATGTGCGCTGCCAGGCCTCGGAGGAACGACACCATACACTCGCATGCTGGCAGCTTTTCCATGTTATTGTAAATGTAGACGTCGTTGTGGTGTGTGTGTGTGTGTGTGTGCGTGTGTGTGTGTGTGTGTGTGCATGTGTGTGTGTGTGTGATCATATTACACATCCAGACCGAGTCCTGCATGCCCCAATAACCAACATTTTAAAAGTAATGTATTGGAAAGCATGAAGCGTCTCTTTCTGAGCTGTCTCAAATCTCTTCATCTATTAAAACAAAATGGGTGGCATTCCTGTGTTAACTAGAACCCTAGACCGCTGCACAATAAAACACTGATCCCTTGGTCTCTTGCTAACTAGACTGATCTATTACCCTTGCTTTTTTTAAATATACATTCTGAGTTTAGCACAATTGAAATATACACAATGTCCTCAGCGCAAAAGCATTTGGTCTTTAGCGTCGCACTGGCTCTCCTCAGCTAATCTTGCTAACAAGTAATGAAAGCTTATAGCTACAGACATCTTTGTCTAAGGAAGTCTCTACATAAACACTTTCAAAAAGTGAACAGGATAACGCAAATGAAATGTGCACATTTTTTGTTTTGTTTATTTTGAATTAAAGCCCCACCCACAGGCTTTTGGTCACACCCCATTCCTGACATGTTAGAAACACACAAACAAGTCTGTCTGAGACACCTAATCCCTCCTCTGGGTGAGTGATGAGATTACACTACGGGGTGCACATTTATTCTACCGTGATGATAAATTGGGTAAATAAATCATAGACTTTTTCATATACTTCATATACAATTACATGTTAGTAACTTTAGCCTCGCAGATCCAGTACAATGGTAAAGAAGCAGATGAAACACACCAAACAGATATTATTTAATCTATTGCATTAGGATTTATTAAAGTAGAAATAAAAATAAAAAAAAACATGCTTCAGACACTCTCGTCTTTAGAGTTAAACTTTCATTCCTGTGGATGTAAAAATCGAACAGATTGCTGTGTAGCAGGAACCTTCACCTTCACAACCCTGTCATTTGTAACACCCCCTTCCCCTGCATGCCTTTTAAACTCTCTGCTAAAGAATCAAAAATCCATTGAAATAAAATTACCCATCATGCAGTTATGCGCACCAAATAGTGCTTTTTCTCTGTACTTTCTCTCTCTCTCTCTCTCTCTCGATGTGCACTCCACTCTCGCACCTGTACTGATAGAGTTTTTCTTCTCTTTGTGTTGGCAAAAGTGACATAAAATGGCAAGAGTGTGACAGTGATACTTGGAGGTGAGCTGCAGGGCTTCGGTTGTAGTGCACCAAAAGAGCTAGAACAAAAAAAAATCACTACTAATTCACCATGGAGAAAAAGTATATATTATATAATACCTATATATAAACCTAAACCAGACCTGTTACAAGCTCCAAATTCTCTCTCTCTCTCTCTCTCTCTCTCTCTGTCTCTCTCTCTCTCTCTCTCTCTCTCTCCACAAATACTGTACTTGTATGATGAGTGTGCATGATAAGTATTCCTTATGTCCAGTTTGCTCCGTAATTTCATTTTCATTGCTGTCACTGCACACATCCCACTTCACGAAAAAAGGTTGCTGGAAATGGAATCAAAGATTTCAGTGTTTCATTTGGCGATTTCGGGATATTCCACTTTAACTTTAATCGGCAGAGTTGAAGTTATCTCAAACATTCTTTTAAGGCCACAACTATTTTACAGAGCGTTCTTAGAGCATGTGAATCACCTGTTGTGATAAACCAGTAATTTATGTACGCCTTTAAATGCAGCTTTATTTTTTGTTGGCAGTTTCAAAGTCCCCTCTGCTGTGTTATCACTGGCTATTTGCCCTTTTTCAAGCTCTCCAGGGGCATTTTATTATTTTTTTTTTTTTACTTATCGGGCATCAAAACCAACAGAGAAAAGTGTGATGAAGCAAATGAAAAATGGCCTGGAAATAAATTCTTTCAATGCGGCCTGGTAGCAAATCATCCACAGCCTGGTACCGGTCCAAGGCCCGTGATTAAGGACCACTGTTCTAACCTTACAGAATCCAGTGGAATACTGTACATCAGACTGTCCAAGACTCTGTGCTTCCAGAAATGAGACAGAACCACCTGAAAGCTCAACAGTACTGTGATAAATTACTCACTCAGTCACTTGCTCTCACACGTGCTCTATTCCGCTTATCCGTCATGGGAGGCCTGGAGTCTATCCCAGGGGACCTGGGGGAAAAAGGTGGGGTACATCCTGGACAGGGTGCTAATAAATTGCAGGGCACACAAGTGCACACTCACATACTATGGGAAATTTGGAAATAAACTGGCCTTATCTGCTTGACTTTTGCGGGGGGCGGGGACCAAAGTACAGTACCTAGAGGAAACCCACAAAAAACATGCAAACTCCTCACGTACAGCAGCATGAATCAAACCCTCTACCCTGGAGGTGCGAGGCGACAGTGCTAACCGCTACATCACTTGCCATCTGTCATAAATTACTGTATGAGTAAATTCACTCTGTAATTAACAGGAGCCATAACATACTGAGAATCAACACTGTCTCATGACTCATAAGCTTATGGAAAAAGTGGTTAGAACGTTTTGAATCAAAATGACATCAAGGGTGAGCATCCGTCTGAAATGTTCTCCTGAACTCTCACCCTGTTCACTAAATAAGGCTCACGATCTCATGTCTGTGTGGGGGGGAAAAATCCTTTTGCACAACAATAGGAGTCTCTATTTGATAACACACACACACACACACACACACACACACACACACACACACACACACACACACACAAATTCTTAATCTGTTAGCACCCTGAATCATTGCTATGGCGACCTGTTCACTCTCATCACTCGTCCTGGCTGTGCTTTTCATTTCAAAGTAACGAGGATAAGCTTTAATTTCACTTCTAACTTAACAACATGACTCTCTCTCTCTCTCTCTCTTTCTCTCTCTCTCACTCTCTCTCTCCCTCCCTCAAGAGTAAAGCGCAGAGAAAGCGTAAGAGAGAGACACAGAGCGATGAAAGGGTTTGAAAAATTAATTTAATAAGATAAGAGAACAAGTGTGTGTGTCTCTCTCTCTCTGTCTCTCTCTCACTGTAAATCTGTCTGTCTTCCTATCTTTGTCTCTGTCTGCCTCTGTCTCTCTCCAGGGGATTAAAACTAAATGCACCTCCACATTCTGCTGATGAGAAAATACTAAATTGAATTTATACACACAGTTCCAGCTTTTATTGAATTTTCACCCCCAAATCCGATGGAGCGTGCGTGCGTGTGTGTGTGCGTCCTGACATCTTTAATCTGAAATTGAAATTAAATCGATGTTTAATGGGTTTTTCGTGTTTTGACTCACACCTTCAATGTCGCCTGATTTAAGTGGTTCCTGGAAAAGGGAGCAGGGCTTCAGTCCGACCTGACACGGAGGTGCGGTAGCTAACATGGTCTCCTCATTTCCCCAGAGTTCCTGCTTGAAGCCTGATCATGGGTTACTGTCAGGGTGTGTTTCCTCTGGGGCTTTTTGGTTTCCTTCTAAAATGTGCATACAGGAAGATTGTCTGTGCTAAATTACTCACAGGCGTGAATGAGTATGAGGCCGGGTGCATTACCACCTCACACTCGGTTTTCCTGGGACAGACCCCGGATTCGCCGGGACTAATAACATAGAAATCAGTGAAAAATAAATAAATAAATAAATAAGAGAGAGCACTGATGAGAAACAGGACAGAAATGACCAAATATCCGGACAATAAATAATTCTTTTTCAAATTGTTTTTTTTAATGTCCTCAGCAGGGAACGAGGTAAAAAAGTAAACTGTTTCATTGTGTGTGTGTGTGTGTGTGTGTGTGTGTGTGTGTGTGTGTGTGTGTGTGTGTGTGTGTGTGTGTGTGTGTGTGTGTGTGTGTGTGTGTACAGCAGCTGTAGGAGCAGCTGCTCTGGTTTTCCTCTTGTTGTATACAGAGCGGTTCTGTCCTATTTCACCTACACTTATTCTGCTGTAATGTTAATGCACACTCCAGCCTGTTACCTCAGGGGGCTTGGGGAGGGGAGGATGGGGGGGGGGGTTGGATGGTTGTAAACGGGGGCAGGAGGCATAAAGGGAGGGTGGTGGTGGGGGTTTCTGAGTAATTGCTGTAGAGATTTAGGGAGAGCCATTAAAACACCATTATACACCAACAAGAGTCTTAGAGATTAGCAGCAGGAGCTGAGTGGAGTGAATGCGGAACACCCATCTTAGCCGCATGGAACCTTGCGCTCTATCCCGTCTGTTCTAACACATGTGCTCTATCCTGTCGGCTCTAACACATGTGCTCTATCCTGTCGGCTCTACCGCGTGCGCTCTAATCTGTGGAGGCCGTATAAATCAGATTAGAAATGCCATGACTGAAAGTGCCACCAAAGTGCAAACAAGACGTTTTACTCCAGCAAAAAATGTCCTGAACACTGTCTACATAATAGAACCAGACAACTAGAACACACACACACACAGACACACGCACACGCTTTTTCACTGGCATGTTTCCTGGTTCATTTCCACCAAGCTGAATTTAACCTGTAATTCGAGCCTCAGATCGAGTTCTGTCCAACGAGCATGGCTAAAACCATACGCTGTGGTTCTCTCTGTGGTGCCACGGTTCCATGTACAGATTAACGAAACGTTTAACCTTTTCCCTCCTACCACCCGTCAGCTTCGAAAAAGTCGAACGTTACACAGATCCACATCTTCCGACGTGGCCCGAGGTTCCCGGCTAATTTTGCGTTTTCCGTACAGCTTGGAATTATGAAGTAAACGTTCCCGAGGTCGACCTGAGACCCATTCTTAATTATTAGACACAGGAAGACATTAAAGAACGCTACAGAGGGCTAATGGTCCCTGATGGTGGCCGCATGCTAGTAAGTGAAGCTTTAATGTTGCTTTAATGGACTTAATATCCTTGTCTGATGTTTCCGTTCATATCAGACTCATTAATCATTTGATTTGTAGATAATTAAAATGAATCAATCTGGGGAGGATCATTAATGAATACATAATAAATGAAAAAGTAATAATACTACTGAGAAGATGAAATACATGGGCACATGAACAGTTCTGTGGGTTGGAATGAAGATTGTGTAGCGTTCATGGAATGCTGAAAGAAATGTGAGAACTAAACATTTTCTTCTCTTTTAAAAATCAGGAACTCAAAAATCACTATACAAAGCTTGAGGAATTCCCTCATTTCATGAAGGCAGTGAGATCTTAGCAGGTTGAGCCTTTGGGTTACTGATCGGAGGTTTGGTGGTTCAAGCCCCAGCTCCATCAAGTTGCCCATGTTGGACCTTAAGCAAGTTCCTTAGTTGTATCTGCTCCAGGGGGCGCTGTATCAGAGCTGACCGTATGCTCCAACATCAGCTTTCTACCTGGGATACAAGACGAAATTATTTCACCGTGCTGTAATGTATATTTTATGAATAAAGGCTTCTTCTACTTCTAAATTTTAAGCAGATCATAATGCACTCTCTTAAAGAATATAATAAGACTTTATTTTAAGATTTTTCAACTTCAGCAGAAAAAGAACAACAAGAAAGAATTTTTGATGGATCCTAAATACACAAGTTTGGGCCTTCTAATTCCATGGTCTTTCCTGATTTGTATTTTTTTCCCTACATTGTTAATTTTCTATCCTGTATACTGAAGTCATCCAAAATGTGCAATCATCTCCTTTACACAGTTGATATTGAGATGTGTCTGCTACTTATTCTCTGTAAAGCTTTCATAACAGCTCTAATCTGAGCTGCTGCTAAATGGTGATGTTTTTGAGGCTGGTGACTCTGAATGAACTTCTCCTCTGCAGCAGAGGTATGGTTTGGGAAGCCAGGAAGTTGTACAAATGCTCTTGACGATACTGTTCCCGTATACTATTCCAGAACAGCTGACCTTCATGTCATAAAATAACAACTGACTGTTGTTGCTGTTGTTACTGAATTACCTAATGCCATATGTGTTATTTCATAGTTTTGAAAAAATCCAATATTGTTTGGGAATATAAAGAAATCCAAGCTTGTGTCCAAACTTATGACTGGTACTGTACATGTCATCTTATTTTTTATTTTTTATTTTTTTGCCAAAACATTGAGCGAGTAACACACTCAGCTTTAATTTTTTCGTCTTTAGATGTTCTCAAAAGGCTAAAAGGGATGTATTTACCTGTCTTTGTGGGGACCTTTGTGCCTCACACATACACCCACACCCACACACACACACACACACACACACACACATGCACACACAGCTGGATCAGCAGGCATTGTGTTTTCTCAGTGAGACTGTGTTCTGTATAAGTGGATTATGATGATGAATTCTAACACACAAAGAGCTGGAAACCACAGACAACCACACACACACACACACACATCCACACACACACACACACACACACACACACACAC
>QMIH01000853.1:205762-235169 GCA_003987875.1 Clarias batrachus
CACACACACACTTTAACATGGTGTGTTACAGGGCTCAGAAGTGTGAAGTTGGGGTGAATGTGTGTGGATAGTGAGAGAAGGAGAGCTGCTGAGGAGAAATTTCAAGCTTTCTCCAAGTTTTTTTCCACCCCTTGGTTTAAGATTGGAAATTTCAACCTTTGCTGCAGTTTCACACCTTCTTCTTCTTCTTCTTCCTCTCTCCCCTTAATGTGAGGAAGGAGCTGCTGAACAAGTCATTCCTAATACGCACTCGTCCCCTGACTGTAAACCAGATGAAAGACTAGATGGGGCGGTGGGTGAATGGATGGATGGATGGATTGGGTGGACAGATTGGTGGGTTGATGTTAAGGTCGGTGGGTGGATGGATGGATTGACGAATGGATGGGTGGATAATTGGATGGATGTACAGATAAATTCATTTAATCTTAAGGCAGATTTACGACACACAATGAGTCATAGAATATTAATGGAATATTCTAAGTAAGCTGCAAATTTTAAGTAAATATTTCCTACGAAGTTAAGAACCGGATACACTGGTGTGTGTGTGTGTGTGCGCACGTGTGGTTGGCGTGTGTTTGTTGTGTGTGTATGTGAATTATACATTGGCATCATGGTGCAATTCATATCACTATGACCTTTTTTACCCCAGCATACTTCATGCAGTCTGTCTGTCTGTCTGTCTGTCTGTCTCGCTCTGGCTCTCCTGCTCTAACTCACTGTTTCTGAGCTTTGGGGCATTTAAGTTATTTATACATGTTGGCTTCTCTTTATCCTGCCAGACTGGGTAAGCTGGAGGGAACCACAATAGAGAGGGAGAGAGAGAAATGAGGACAGGAAGAGGGATGTAGGAAAGATGTGGAAAAAGAAAGGAAAAAGAGAAATGAACGAGAGGAATAGAGAACGTATGAAAGCGGGTGAGAGAGAGAGAGAGATTAGAATGAAGATATTAATATTCATATCCTGGTTACAAGCTTGATCATACCGACACAGATCAGTGGCAGGCCTGGGTTAAGAGTGTGATCACTAAATGACACACTCCAGCTTGTAAAAATGTGTGTGTGTGTGTGTGTGTGTGTGTAAACCCACATCACGTCATTTAGTGAAAGCCATTCATAAACACAAGGCTGAAGCTCAGTAAGTCTGTAATCTGTAATTAAAGTCATGCGACGAAACCACTGTGAATCAGATCATCTCTCTCTCTCTCTCTCACACACACACACACACACACACACACACACACACACATACACACGCGTTTATATTTCTGAGATCATACCGCAGATCTAAATGGAAGTGTTACCTGTCATGTGACATCTGGATGTTGTGTCAGGATAAACATAAGGAATAAAACACACACACAGTGCAAAGGCGTGATGGCCAGAGTTCAACGTGGTCGAGCGCTGACACTGGACACTGGACACTCCTTCCATAAATGTGAAATCAATTGCTCCTTACCATATATATCTTACCCAGGGGCGTTCAAGTCAAACCGGGACCTCTGAATGTGAGGCGTAAGAGAACAAAAACGACCTGTATTTCTCTCTATATTCCCCTACTACACTAATGCACTAATCACAGAGTTTCACTAAAGGCTGGCAAGGTAGAAAGTTTGCTCAGTACGGCGGAGGCATGATTGGGCCGGCCGCTTCACGTCCGAAACGCCGGCCTCCTTTCATTTGGACCAGACATGTGGAAATTGCTTGGATCAGGCTGCGTAGGGTATGTGGCAATAACTCCTAGCCAAGTTCCTGTAATTTGCAAGTGGCGTCGGTGAATGATTGTGTGCACAGTTCCCGAAGACAGATGCGTCTTTTTTTTTTTTACAGGTCGAAATTTTATCAGTGGATTTTCAAGTATCAGGAGCTCAACAGACGGATTTCTTTAAAATGCAGCTAGGAGTCTCATCAGAGTACCGGCACCTTTTCATCATGAGTCCCAGTTTGACTTGAACACCTCTGGTGTTATAATATCTGCATATTGTACCTGTGGCGTCTTCTCCGTAGAGCTCCCTGTGAATGAGCTGTTACTATAGAAACCATAACATAGTATAATAAGTGCATTAATATAAAGCTGTGAATATCAGCTACATTAGCGTCAGAGTTCATGACAGCTGACGAGATGAGGAGCAGCCCCAGAGAACAGCGCCGCAGCGTAAGCGCTACACGCGCGGACTGTGAACGAGCGAGTTCTGATTTCATCATTACGCCGAATTACTGTGAGAATTTCAGACAGGAAATGAAGCTTTGATGCCACGTTTCATTTAGGATTCTGCATCAGTGAGGAATTCCTTCATCTCATCATTAATAGTGCTGAACTATTAATGAGCAGTTATGCCAGCACTAGCACTAGCACACTGTGGTAACACGCACATACACACGCACACACACACACACGCGCACACAGACACACGCACACTTCATACCCTGAGAGAAAAGAACATACTGATACTGCGAAATCAGGAGCCAAGGTGCTAAACTATTAATGAGCACTTAAGCTAACACGTTAGATCACACGCACACACACACACACACACACACACACACACAGATTGTATTGCCAGACAGTCTCACTGCAGGAGTCCAATTTCACTGACTGTGGAAAAAAAAATCAAAAGGAAACTTTGAAAGTATGCAACAGAAGTGCACTTAATGTCGAACATTTTTATTCTTTAGAGATGATTAACTAATGAACAAATGCATCGTGCGCACACACACACAAACGCACGCAAACACACACAAAACAGAGAGCTTGTAATGAGTGATCAGTTGTGTGTTCAAGCAGTTTTATGAAGCAATGTTTCTGACATCATACTCTTACTCTTACCTTCATACTCTGTAAGGTTTGCATGTCACTACTTAACTATGTGTTTGTGTGCGTGTGTGTGTGTGTGCGTGTGTGTTAACCTAAGTGCTCATTAATAGTTCAGCTTTCCAGATCTTAATTTCACAGTGTCAGTGTGCCCTGTACTCTTGGGATATACATGTGTGTGTGTGTGTGTGTGTGTGTGTGTGTGTGTGTGTAACCTAAACGGATGGTACACAGGCACCATAACAAGCTGGAACACACACAATCATATATACACACTGATTCATAAGCACACCTGGTACACAGACATCCCCCCTCGAGGCTCCTGGTAGTAACACACACACACACACACACACACACACATACACACACACAGCGACTTCTGTAATTAGGGAGAGAGAGAGAGGGAAAAAGAAATAATGAAATACAGAGGAAAGAAAATAAGAGCGATGCAAGACAAAGACACACACACACACACACACACACACACACACACAAACACACGCTCACATTGTGTTTTTTGATTAAGACATTATTACCAAACACATAAATAACTTACTGCTGAAAAAAATAATAATAACACACAAGCGCACACTAATTGATACATTGTGTGTGTGAGGGAAACAGTATTTTCCAGACACAACAACGTTAAGTTGTAACTGTGGTTGCCACGGTAACAGTCCTGTGCACTCCGTTTGCTGATTGTCTCACAGCCTTATCTTACGTTATCATCTCTTTGATGGACAGGTCACATGACTGTTTTAAAACACTGCCCACATGACACATTGATTCACTGATGATGTTGAGAAATATGTTGAGAGTGAAACCGAAAGAGAAAGAAAGAGAGGAAGAGAATAGGAGGCCGAAAGCGAGACAGGCAGACTTGGAGTCTTGATGGACACCTGTCTCTGCTTCTTTGAAATGGTGGGATTTTGAGCGAGGGATTGTTTCTGTTTTAGGTTTTCTCAAAGGAAATATTTCAAAAGCCCCCCATGTCTGTCTAACCACCCTCTGAGCCACCCCACCCCACCCCAGCCATCTCCCCACCCTCCCCCTTCCCCAGGGCCAATAAAAGCAGTAACAAAAGCTCTAAGGGTCCAATCAGGTTAATGGCCTTTAATAGATTTAATGGAGTGTTTTCTTCTCTCACTGCTGTTGACACATCTCTGTGTAGTGTGGCCAAACACTGCTTGAGTGTGTGTGTGTGTGTGTGTGTGTGTGGGGCGTTGCACTGTCTCTTTGCAATGTCCCAACAAAGCACAGAGAGACGGGAAAAAAAATCAATTAAGCAAAGAATAAAAAGGCGACGTCACAGTGAGCGCCGGAGTTATCAGCTTTTAATAAAGCGGGCTTGTTTGTGTGTGTGTGTGCACGTACATGTCAGTTAAGATGATGAGCATTAATTTAATTGTCATGGAGCACAGTGAGGACATGGAGACAGACTCCAGAGTTTAGATCCCAGAGCAAGCTTTATGTTTCCATAGAAACAATAAAGTGCATTATGGGTACTTTAAGCTGTAACTACTATATGCATTTTCTAAATACTAAACAATCAGAGACTATTATGGGCTGTCACGATTTTGTCAGATGTTAAACACTGTGCTTTCATCCAAGACTGTGGTTTGATTTTTAGCATAAATATATAAAATATTTGGCATTTTTTGACTGATAATTGACTGTTTAAAATTTTGTAGTGTTAGATGTTTAGTGCTTCATGTTTTATGTTTAGTTGAAGTTCAGTCTTTCATGTGTGGTGTTTAATAAGTTGTTGTTTACAGTTTAATGTTTGGTTTTGTGTTTGGTTGGAGTTTAGTCTTTGATGTATAGTGTTTGATTTTTTTTTTTACTGTTTCGTGTTTGATTTGGTGTTTCATGTTTAGTTGCAGTTTAATCTTTAATCTGTTTGTCGGGGGTTTTTTCCGTTTGATGTTTCAGTGTAATTGTGTGTTTTGTGACTGTTTGGTTTTTAGTATTTATTTTATCACCATTTGATTTTCATTTAGATATGTTTTCTGTTTGATTGGATGTCTCGAGTTTAGCATTTACAGTGCTACCATTTGACTTCTAACAACAGTTGGTTTTGGTGTGTGCTGCCTTCTTGTCTATTGTTGGGGGGATGTAGCATGTTTAGCTCATGACATTCGGTTTTGGTATTTGGTGTATTTTTGTTTGTTGTTCGGCACGGAAACTAAAACCAAGCTCGTAAAAACGTTTGGATAAAAATCTTGAACTAATCCCACCTGCCTCCGAGGCAGCCATTAAAGGCGAGTCATTAAGTCCGTAAAAATTCTTCTAGTCTTAATAATGGTGTTTTTACACACACACACACACACACACACACACACACACACACACACACACACACACACACACACACACACACACACACACACACACACACACACACACACACACACACACACACACACACAGTGTCTTTACAAGGGTTGGTTGTTGGAACAAAGAAATATTTTAAGAGGTTTGTAACCTTAAGCAAAGTGTGTGTGTGTGTGTGTGTGTGTGTGTGTGTGTGTGTGTGTGTGTGTCGGACACTATGACTCTCTCTGTTATTAGGTCTGGTCTGTCATTATCGGATTAGAGAGCATGTGTGTGTGTGTGTGTGTGTGTGTATTTATGTGTGTGTGTGTGTTTGTGTGTGCGTGTCAGCAGGTTTTTTTCTTTTTAATGTCTGAAGCAGATTGATAATGAGCGTGTACTCTACTCGTTTTAGTTGCATGCCACAAACACATGGATTTGGAACGCTAATCCCAGTCAGGAATTCTGGGAAGCGGAAGTTTAAAGTCTTGCGCTGGTACTGAGTGTGTGATGTTTTTACTTGCTGCCTAACAAATGCTAGTTATACGCTCAGTCAGTTTCTTTGACCTCATATTCGCTAGCTGTACATCCTGTCCTGACATCCAGATTTCACTTTTGACACTTGATGACATCATCAAAGTTTTTAGTTTGAGGTGTGTAAAACTTTAGGCGGGACTAATATTAACTATTAAGTTAGCTAAGTGTTTAGCTGCTCTGACGGTAAGTTCTGAGCTTTATTCTAGTAAAATGTACACACACAGCACACACACACAGCTAGATTTATCCAGACTTTATTGCATTAAAATAATATTTAAGGCAACAGAATGTGTGTGAATTTAATTGAAATATTTTGGTATATTATGTAGTCAGTTGCACTAGAGTGTGTTTATGTGCATGTGTGTCTTTTGCTTCCTTGTCGAACATATAGTTAGCATGACTTTGCAGTTTTTAGGCCTCAGCTAGCAAAGTGTTCACAATAGCACAATAGAGAACAATGTAGAACGCACACACATCATTCTCTCTCCTGAACATTCTCCTGGTTTTCCACTTGAGAAGAACACACACACACACACACACATTCTATATATATATTGTGTCCAATACAATTCCAATACAAGTTTTCAAGGATTTTTTTCTGGAGCAATACGTCCAGAATTAGTATTGTCAACCATGGCAACAATTGTTTAACAAATTTTCTTTCAAAACGATGAAATAACATTTATGGCATTAGGTAATTAAGTAATAACAACAACATTCAGTTGTTATTTTAAGACAAGAATGTCAGCTGTTCTGGAATAGTTTTTGCAAGAATCGTATTGTCTAGTGAATTTTGCAAAACCCGTCAAGCACCATGATGAAACTGGCTCCCATGAAGACCATGGCAGGAACACAAGACCAAGACATTTGCTGCAGAGGAGAAGTTCAGGAGATGCTTAGAGTTACCAGCAATTAACAGCCCCCCGGATCTGAGGCATTATGAAGGCTTTTAGAGTAGCAGACACATCTTAACATGGTCAACCATGATACCGCTCCACTGGAGCAGGTTTAATTTAAGGGGTGTCGATTTAAGGGATATATATTTAATTTAAGGGATATCGAACCTTCAGATCAGTAAACCTTGGCCTTCACCAATGAGCAATCACTAACCAATGCAAAGTAAGTAATAGTTTGTCTATTATTTGTTTACAGAAACATTAATGGACAGCAAATGGGCCACAACAGAGCTTGCATGGACCTCACATCCTGAAACAGGGGTAAGTGTCTACCTCTGTGATTGTCTACATATCTGTCTGTCTCTATATTTATTTGTATGTCTCTCTGCCTGATTCTCTGTGTGTCTTTTTGTATGTCTGTCTTCCTGCATATCTAGTATATTTATCTCTCCCTGTCTGTTCATCTTTCTGTATGTCTGAAATTGATGAATTCACTGCTGTCCGTAGTGAACAGGGAGAGGGCACTGTTTCAAACACAAGCAATGTTTTACTAATATTACCCCGTCTCTCTCTCTCTCTCTCTTTCTGTCTGCATCTCAGTGGGAGGAAGTGAGTGGCTACGATGATGCCATGAACCCGATCAGGACGTACCAGGTGTGTAACATCCGCGAGCAAAACCAGAACAACTGGCTGCGCACTGACTTTATCCCACGAAAGGATGTCCTGCGCGTGTACGTGGAGTTGAAGTTCACTGTGCGGGATTGTAATAGCATACCCAACATTCCCGGCTCCTGCAAAGAGACTTTTAACCTCTTCTACTATGAGTCTGACTCTGACTCTGCCACCTCCACCAGCCCGTTCTGGATGGAGAACCCGTACGTCAAAGTGGACACCATCGCTCCGGACGAGAGCTTCTCCGCACTGGAATCGGGACGGGTCAACACTAAGATCCGCAGTTTTGGTCCACTCTCCAAAAGTGGATTCTATTTGGCATTTCAGGACCTGGGAGCGTGCATGTCGCTCATCTCCGTACGGGTGTTTTATAAAAAGTGTTCCACTACCATTGCCAACTTCGCTGTCTTCCCTGAGACTGCAACGGGAGCTGAGGCCACGTCGCTGGTGATTGCCCCTGGGACGTGTGTCCCCAACGCTATAGAGCTGTCCGTGCCTCTGAAGCTCTACTGCAACGGAGACGGGGAGTGGATGGTTCCTGTCGGTTCCTGCACCTGTATGGCCGGTTTCGAACCCGCCACTACAGAAAGACAGTGCCAAGGTGAGTGGCAGTGATATGGACAGATAAAGAACAATAATCAAGACTCAAAGGGAATTTTGAATGGTGTATTTTGTTCAACAGAAGGGTGTTTACAGTACATAGATTCTAGGGTTAAAACAGGTTGCTGAAGAACCGTGAGTGTGTGGCAGTGAGACATGGTTTACACACTAAATTGTTTCCTAACAGTGCAGGCCTGCCTTTATACTGTAATTGCATATTATGTTCGAGTTGTGATGCTTTTTTTACACAGGAGACTCAGGTAGTTAGCCTCAATCTGAGCGGAACGAGGGAATGAATAAGTAAGTGACAAGAAGGGAGAGAGAGAAGGTGAGAAAGGAGAAGGTTAAAAAAATGATGGAAATCACCATGAGGTGAATGTAAGTGAAAACCACGGTTACTCGACAGGTCAAAGTGAGAGACAGAGCGGAAATGTTCCGGTGAAAGTGTTAACCCTTATTCCTCCGTTCGGGTCAAAATGACTTCATTAAGTGTTTCGAAGAATTCTCACATGTATATATTATTTTTTATTATTGTTAGTTTTTAATATTCTATTTTGGGAAACATCTCCATCCACTCAACGTAAAAATGACTGTTTTCAAGGCTGCGGCCTAAATATCACTCACCGACCAAGTGAGTCTGTGTCGGCTGCAGGAATTTTGTCGAGGTATGTCCACTTAAACGACGTTACTTAAATATGGAGCAGAGATTAGGAGTACTGTTTATGTACAATGTGGAAAAGAACACAGCTAATCTTATCTCTGAGTACTTAGTGCTGGTGTTTAGGAGTTGAACTAGAAGTGCTGCTCAGTGCTGATTGGTTATCCAGACGAACACTAACTTAAATAATAATAAAAAAAAAAGCCGGGTTGGTCCTGATTTATTTTAAACGGTTAAATGTTAAACCTTAAACTATGTCCGGTTGCAAATCATAATCTTTAAATGCACACTCAGCTGTAACAGTTGTCCTTTTCAGGTTATACTGAAAGGATTTCTTTTTCCCACTTTGTAAACAACATTACAGTGCTGCTTTTATTTCTGGTTCTTCATCATTTTTTTGACAAAATTTTTTTGACTTTGGAAACTTTCTAATTTTATATCGGTCTGTTTTCTTGGTCATGTTTTTTCTCATCTTTTCATTACGAACTCTTCTCTCGCTTAATACTGATGCATTTGTTTTGACTGTTGTCATGGAAACCACTTCGGACGCCGTACAAGTTAGCTGGGGAAAAAAAAAACTTCTGGTTCCTGTGGTTCATCTTTTTAGACTTTTGGTTCTTCTGGATCCTGTTTGTACAAATGCAGTGAAAAAAAAACTGCCTCTGACATAATGGGAAAATGAATTGCAAGGAAATTTAACCGGACCGAGTGAAGGTGATGTTAAGTAAGCTGCATACACTACTTTAGGGTTAATGCAATGAGTGAACATTAGCGTGGACTGCGGCTCAGAGTTTAAAACCTCATTTATTCTCTCGGAGCCGCTGAAGGTGAAACCGGCCGGAGACCGGAGCTGATAAACTCTCACTAATCAAACAAGCAGAGAGGAAAAGAGGAATAAATCTGTCCTTCTCACGCGCTCTCTCTCCATCTCTCCTTATCTCAATGTTGCTCTCTCATTCCCACATTAATCTTTAGTCATGTTAACACTCGACTGAGCAACAGCGAGACGCTGCCATGAATATTAAATCTATGTGATTCTTTATTCAGTTTTTACTTTATTTACTTCTGCTTTCAAACTTCTGTCTTTATATTATTGTCTTTCATGCCGTCTCTGTCTATCTCTCCATTCATCTCTGTCAGACTGTCTTTCTGTCTCTCTATCTGTCTGTGTTGCTGTCATTTTCATCCTAATTCCATCTGTATATTTTTCTGTCTTTTGGACTATCTGTGTCTCCATCTGTCAATGCGTCTCTCTGTCTGTCTGTTTTTATCTGTCTTTCTCTCTATCTGTATTTCTCTCTGTTTATCTACCTATCTGTTTCTCTGACTGTGTCTCATCTGTTTTTCTCTCTCTCTCTCACACTTATATCCTGTGTATGTCTCCATGTGTCTCTCTGACAGGCTTTATGTTTTCCCCTCTGTCTGTCAGCCCTTTTAACTCTGTATATCTATATGTCTGTCTTTCTCACTGTGTATTCTCTCTCTCTCTCTCTCTCTCTCTCTCTCTTTCTCATGAATTAACATTCAAAGGTGCTTCATTGGCATGACAAAAATGGCCACGTGTATTATTCATATTCATATTGACCGAAGAAAACAACAAAAAAGTAGTAATTAAAGTGGTTAGAAAAATAAAAACAAAAAGTAGAATAGTATAAAATAGGATCCCCAGCGAGTGGGTGCAGTGCCGGTCTCAAGCCCGGATAAAATGAGAGGGTTGCATCAGAAAGGGCATCCGGTGCAAAACCTGTGCCAAGCTTCTACAGTATGTGCGGACCGGATTGTCCACTATGGCCACCCATTGCTGGGAGCACCCGAAAGACCACCAACCAATATAAAATAGCATAATAACAATAATAAATAAACAAACAAATAAATAAATAAATATGTCACACCCTTTTAGCTCTGCAGTCAAAGATAAAGTGACACTTGTGAAAACCTCTCTCTCTCTCTCTAAGGTGTCATATCAGTGCTGCTTAAAGAAATGAAAAAGAACTTGTGGAAAACACCTAGCTTACTTTCAGAGAGAAAAAAAGCCTCATTTTTTATCCTCTTCAGGGTTTTTTATCGATCGTTCTGTGCTGAGAAATGAAAGCAGGAGGAACTCAGTAGACTCAGTAGAAAGTGTGTTAACTCTCAGCCTTGAAGCTGCTTGAACCTCTGATTAATGGATGAACAAACAGGAGCACCGCTAACACTGTTAGCTTTAGGCGCTAATGGGGTGTAGGAGCTTGTGCTAATGCGTTATTCCGTCGAATCCGAAAGTCAGGAATCACAGACAGGGGGGTTTAAAACCCTCGCACACCAGTAATGCTATTAGGCTTCGATGCTAATGGAGCATTTTGCTAATATGACACACAGCCAGGTCTAAAACCGTGTTCAAACAGTTTGCATTTTTTTTCTCACAAGTACCGCCTTATATATTCCTGCCTTAAAGCCTGGGAGCTCGGAATCATGCTAACAAACATGGCTAATCCTGCTAGCTTTTACTGTCAGTGGTGAAAAAATGCCCCATTCATACACAGTCAGGTTCATAAAGATGTTCGCGCGTTATTATTCATATGCAGTCTTTCTTGTGTGTCAGAGCAGACCTTTGGACTCTGAGTGTGTAATGGTGTTTTTTCAGAAGCAGACATAAAGATAAAGATGAAAGCGGCTTTATCAGAAACTCATAAGCGCTGCCGCTAATAAAAGCACCGCCTTTGTAAAGCAGAAAATCATTAACGTTCAGGTTTCTTTGAAGGAGCGTTCTGATGAGAAATGTCTCCCACACACAGTTTAGCTGAAGCTAGATCATATGCATGTTTGTTAACACTGTGTGTGTGTGTGTGTGTGTGTGTTTGTAGCATGCAGTCCTGGGCTGTTTAAGTGGAAGCAGGGTGAAGGGCCGTGTACCCCGTGTCCTCCAAACAGTCGCTCCATTTCTGCCGCTTCATCTATCTGCAGCTGCAGGAATGGATTCTACCGAGCCGACAGTGACACGCCTGAAACAGCATGCACCGGTGAGTACACACACACACACACACACGCACGCACACACACATATATGCAAAGCCACACAGTGGATTCTCACTGTGGAAGATTTATAAGGCTCCTCTACTAAAACTTAATTAGCCGTGTGGTTATTTGCACACACACACGCACACACACATTCACACACACACACACACTTAAGTAGTATAAATGCAGCCATAAACCAACACTTAAGCAGTATAAATGCAGCCATAAACCTCAGTAACACAATCAGAGGATGAGCGTACAACACTGCAGCACGGCACACACACTGACACTTTCTATTCCCCGAACATATGTTCCTCTGTCTGTTTGTCTGTCTCACACACGCCCGCTCGCTCGCTCACTCCCTCCATTTATTTATCTGCCTGTTTTTGTCCCTCTATCTGTCTGTCTATCTCCATATGTCTGTTTCTCTCTCTCTCTGACCTCCTGTCTGTTTTTCTGTGTGTCTGTCTCTGTCTTACTGTCTGTCACATTGTTAGTTCTCTACCTCCCTCTGTGTGTGTTTGTGTGTCTGTGTGTCTGTCTGTCTGTTTCTTTCTCCGTATCTGTCTTTTTGCTCTGTGGGGCAGTCTAACACAGTTGATAAATGAGTCCAGGGTGGTTGGGCTTGTTACTACACACTCTCTAGAAAGAGAGATGCTCAGTACGCACATTCAGCATGTACATACAGAGAGAATTAGGTGGATTCATTTCTGCACACATAATAATAATAATAATAATAATAATAATAATAATAATAATAATAATGGGTGACTTGGTGGCACATGCAGGGGTGATGTTGTGATTCCCGTCTTGGATCTGTATGTGGAGTTTGCATGTTCCCCCCCGTGCTTGGTGGGTTTCCTCCACGTACTCTGGTATCCTCTGACAGTCCAAAAACATGCATGTTCGGTTAATAGGCGTTCCCAAATTGTCTGTATTTTTATTTGTGTTTGTCTATGTACTATGTATGTGTGTGTGTGTGTGTGTGTGTGTGTGTGTGTGTGTGTGTGTGTGTGTGTGTGGGATAGGCTTCAGGCCCTCATGATCCTGCACAGGTTAAGTCGTATGGAGCATGAATGAATAAATGATAATAATAACAACCTCTCTCACACAGCGGTGCCGTCTGCTCCCCGTAACGTGATCTCGAACGTGAACGAGACGTCTCTGGTGCTGGAGTGGAGCGAGCCGAAGGAACTGGGTGGTCGCGATGACCTCCTCTACAATGTCATCTGCAAGAAGTGTGTGGCGGAGCGCGGCGCGTGTACACGCTGCGACGATAACGTGGACGTGTCTCCGCGACACCTGGGACTGACGGAGCGGCGCGTGGCCATCAGGAACCTGCAGGCGCACACACAGTACAGCTTTGAGATCCAGGCAGTCAACGGAGTGTCCAACAAGAGCCCACATTCACCTCACTACACCTCCGTCAACATCACCACCAACCAAGCTGGTGAGAGAGAGAGCATGAATGTGTTTGTGTGAGAGACCTGTCTGTCTATCTAGTTGTTTATGTCTTTGGCTTTTCCTCTTTGTTTGACGGTCTTTCTTTCTGTTTATCTCTCGCTGTTTTTCTCTCTCTTTCTCTTTGTCATTCTGTCTTTCTCTCTGTTTCTCCATCTCGCAATCTACCTCTTTCTCTCTCTGTTTTTTCTCCCAGTTCTGTTCTTTGTCCGCTCTGTCATTCTCTTTGTCTTTATTTGTGCCTTTGTCTTCCTTGCTCTTGCGCTTTCTCTTTCTCTGTCTCTGTTGCTTTGTTAATTGTTTATCTGATGATGTCATGAAAATAGTTCAAGGAAACCACACACAGAGTTATGGGCAGCGTCCAAAATGCGAGTTCATAAGCTATAGAAGTGTTCTCATTAAATGAGTAAACCAAGTTTAGGACAGTGCAAAAACATACACACACACACACACACACACACTGCATCAGACCACAGTAATGTGTGCTGAAGGTCTGGGGGTTTGGGTTTAGATTTGCAGAGTTACTGAGACTTTAGGGCGTTTGTGTTTGAGATCATTTCTGATTGTTATTCTCACACGGCCGCCGCTGAATATTCACACGGCTGAACCGAGCCTGTAAGCAGAACAGCAAACAGAGCAGCGCTAAGCCGTGGCAGACATCTTTACCCCCCAGGAGCATCCCGGGGTGAGGGAAGAGTCCGCGCACTGAGCTTTGTCCTCTAACGGGGGAGGAGTTACATTGGGGGGGTTAACAAAGGAAAAGACAGAAGAGACACATGATCAAAGATCTGAGGATTAGATAGAGAGAGACTTTTTATTAGTACTTTTTATTGCATTTTTTTATTTTAAATTATGACTTATTTCTGAGATTTGCCACTACAAATGTCCATATTTGTCATGGCAGTAAAGCACCTTTGAATCTTGAGCGTGAGAGAGATAGAGAGAGAGAGAGAAAGAGGGTGGGAGGGAGAAAGATAGTCAGACGGAGACAGTAGAGAGAGATAAGCAGAGAGATGTGGGGTTTAGGAGAAGGGAAGGACAAACGACAAATACGTGCAGGAGAAGAGAAGGGGAGATATGATATGGAGGAAAATAAAGCAAAGGAAAAGAGAAAGAAAAAAGAGAGATGAAGTCAGAAAAGGGTAGATTAAGAAATGGAGATTAGAAATACCAGAGAGTGCAGAATGAACAGTAGACGAATTACTAGATAGGAGCTGTGTGTGTGTGTGTGTGTGTGGGGGGGGTGAACTGAGGTTACCAGTTTGTCATTTGTGTCTCACACTAGGGATTTCAGAACCCATATTCTCCAAAGAAACACACGCGCACACACACACACACACACACACACACACACACACACACACACTAATCCTTTCTCCTAATCCCAAATCTGAACTCTGTGTGTGTGTGTGTGTGGTGTACAGGACGTGTTTGTGTTTAAAAGCAATTGTTTTTGTGCCAGGTGAATCCTGTTTGTTTATGGTTGAATGTGTCATTCTGTTCATACTGAATTCCTGCACTGTCATGTTAAATCCTGTAGAAATTATACTCGATTGAATCACTGAATTGTGCTGAATTGTGCTTTTTAAAACATTAAGCAGAATAATTTTTGTTCGTGTTCATAGTTGTTGAAGTTTCATGTAAATGTTCAACTGTTTTTTTTGTTTGTTTGTTTGTTTTTCTGTTCAGCTCCATCTGCAGTTCCTACAGTACACCTAATGGGGGCATCTGCGAGCACCATGAGCCTCTCATGGCTTCCACCAGAAAAACCAAATGGAATCATTTTGGATTACGAAATTAAGTATCACGAGAAGGTAAGCGAATTACACAGGCGAATCATTACGAATAAAAAGTAATCATTTGGAATCACTAATATATGTATATATAATTATTATTTTTTAAAACTGTACAGTTAAATGATGATGAACAGTAACTGTTGATGTTGATGATGATGACGTATGTGTGTGTAAAGGATCAGGGTGAGGCAATCTCACACACCATGACGGCTCAGCGCAGCTCGGCACGGATCGAGGGGCTGAAGGCAGCAACAGCATATGTGGTGCAGGTCCGAGCCAGAACGGTGGCTGGATATGGTCGCTATAGCAACCCAACACATTTCAGCACCAACCACCAAGGTGCACATACAGTGATACACCAGCTTTAAATCCACATGTCCTACAAACACACAAAATAACAGGAACAAAAGCGTTTTATTTTCTCTCACTCTGTCTCTTCATGTGTCTCTCAGTGGATCCAGAGAAGTCTTTGCAGGAACAGCTCCCTCTGATTGTGGGCTCTGTGACAGCCGGTCTGGTCTTCATCATTGCCGTGGTTGCAGTCTCCATCGTCTGCCTCAAGTAAGAAATCCAGTCTTCATTCTTAGCCCCCTTGTTTTTTGGGGGTGTATTTAGAACACATTGAATGCTTGTGAGTGCGTGCATGCGTGTGTGTAGGCTGGTAAGCTTGTCATCCCAAATCATGTTACACATTCACACATAGATTGATTGATTGATACAATAGGTTGTAGCTTGCACACTGTATATCTTCAATATATTCAGTATACACAGAATAGTGTGAGAAAAACTACAAGATATATAAGAAACATGTAAATAAAGAATATATCACAAGTTTAAAAAAATAGAGAAATGAGGTTAATTGCCGTGCAACCACTGATATATGTCCTGTATATGTAGATTTTATATGTGACATAGTGACAGTGCAAATTATACTAATTGTTCAGATACTTAAGTAATTGTGCAGCGAGCAGCATCAATGAAATTGAGAATGTTTGTAATGGCAAGATACGCAATAGTGAGAGTAACTGAGATTCACATTCACTATTCCCCAGCTGTACACCACTGCATGCACTATTAAGAACTCATTCTTGGATTTAAAAAAGTTGCTCACTTGATGGCCTGTGGATCGAGGCACAGCCGAACCCTTCCATGTCTAAATAGTATCTGAAAGTCTTTGCACGATTGCCTGAAATTATTTGAATTGCAAATGATATGCAAATTAGCAATGGGTATTCCTGCCCTGGTTTGACAACAAAGGAAACACATTAACATATAACTTCAACACACACCCCCTACCCCCCCCGCTGGGTTCCATCCCAAATGCTACAGCTCGAGTCTATTTTGTGTGCTGGAATGTCAGTCGCTTCAGTGGACAAAGAGACAGATAGACAAAAAGGCAGACAGACAGACAGGCACACGGACAGGGAAGCAGACAGTTAGTCAGACAGACAGACATGCAGGCAGGTTAATACCACTTACTCTCTTTCTGCTCTGTGGTCCCGTTGACATTGCGTTGATCCAGTGCAGTGAATTTATATGCTTCATAAAGAACCCATCATCACAGTGTAAGGTTTTATCTCACACATACACTCACAGAATCTCTGCTCTCCACGCAGGAAACAGAGGAACGGCTCTGAGTCTGAGTACACTGAGAAACTTCAGCAATACAGTAAGTTTCTACTGATAACCTAGACAAATAATCATTAAAAAAGAATCTGATGTTTATTGCAATTTTTGTATGTTTTGTAACATTCTAATAATTTTTTCCTCGTTTCTGATTGATGGGCGTGTATTTTATGCGGTTATTTGTCACTGTTGAATCCCCAATAGTAAGCGCCGGAGCGAAGGTGTACATTGACCCCTTCACCTACGAGGACCCTAATGAGGCCATCCGTGAGTTCGCTAAAGAGATCGACGTTTCCTGTGTGAAGATCGAGGAGGTCATCGGCGCAGGTACCTCATAACAACCGACCACCACATGCAAGGCTAATCCATTTCCCTTCCTCAGATCTTTAAGATGTAGTGTACTTTTTATACCTGCAGTGTTACAGTTCAGCTTTTAGTGTTTAGCTTAACTCCTCTCTCTTGCTTTTCACCTACTTACTCTGATTTACACTGAGTGTCATTTCAGCTTGCAATGACTTTAGTCCATGCTTTCCCTAACCCACTCTTTCTCGCTAGACTATACACACAAACTTTCCAGCCGCCCCAAACTCCTGTCCCCTCCGCTCTGTCAGAGCTCCCACAATCCCGCCTTCAAAGTTTAGTGCACCACTGTCCCCGTTTCCCCTTCGTTTTTACCTCTGGACTCAGGACGTTGGTCTTTCACTCTTAGTTTAGCTGCACTACCCTTCATATGCTCCCTACTCCAGATGCACCGATGGCAGTTTTCTTGGCTATCAGAAGTCTAATCTGCCGATTCAATTTAATTCCCTTCTAAGAACTACAATTCAAACACAAACACTTGTCTTTACATAAATATCAATTGTATTTTCATAATAAAAATATGGACTATTAAATGATGAACAGTTTTTCCCCCAAACTGCACAGAGTTACAGGGTTTTCTCTCACTCAAACAAAGCTTAATTTTAAAAAAGTGCTTCAGGTTACAGGACAGATCTTTTCTGTACAAATAAAATCCAACTCAAAATGAGACAGCTGACAACCAAGTAGGATGAAGGAAATCCACAGAGACACGTGACTCTAGCTGACTACGTTTTTTTTTTTTTTTTTTCAAACTGCTGTCCACATATTGTTAGGGGATAGCATAACCGCCTTGCACAATAGCACTATCAAGCTTACAACCATGTAGGGTTGTCTGCCATGCCTCCTAGAGCATGACCACTCTCTAGACATCTGGGAACTTTTCCAAACTACTTCCCTTTGCTCCACACAGGAGCCCTTGGGTGTCAGTTTGACAGGAACAAAGTTGGTTGTATTTGAGACTGATCGGCCGGGCACTAGTCAGAAGCCAATTCCGATTGGTGCATCTTCACTTTCCACTTACTTCATGCTCTCTACTTGTGCCTTTCTGGTCCCTTCTCACAAACATCCTCAATGTGTATCCACTCAGTGCTTATTCTCTTCAGCCTCCCGTTTGTGCACTCTCTACTCCCTTGTTGTACAACTCTTTCCACGCAATTGTCCACTCCATGCTCTCTGCATGTCCACTTCCTGCTCCCTAGTTCCTCGTATCTAACTAGTGACTCTCCCTGTCCTGTCTCTCCTCCATTTGTTCCTTCTCTCCCTCTATTGCTGTCTCTCTAGGGGAGTTTGGTGAAGTGTGTAGGGGTCGTTTGAAGCTCCCGGGGCGGAGGGAGATCATTGTGGCCATTAAGACGCTGAAGGTGGGCTACACAGACCGACAGAGGCGGGACTTCCTGAGTGAAGCGAGCATCATGGGACAGTTCGACCATCCAAACATTATCCGGCTGGAAGGCGTCGTGACCAAGAGTCGGCCCGTCATGATCCTCACCGAATTCATGGAGAACGGCGCACTCGACTCATTTCTACGGGTAAAACACTCTATACACACTATGCACACACTCATGACATGTCGTATACACAATTTACAAACATACAGTCTATCACACTATGTCCTGTATTTGATTATGTATTTTTATCTCTTTGTCTTTCTTTTCCTCCCTTTGTATCACTGTCTATCCTTCCTTTTTATTTAGATTCAATGTGTATATCTGTCTCCCAGCTTTTCCCTCTTCACATCCATTTATCTTTTGTCTCTCATATTTTTATTTCTCTCTCTGTACACCTGGGTATCATAAGCGAGTATCTGTCTGTTTTTTTTTTAATGTCTTTATGGATCTGCTCATCCCTCTCTCCCTTTCTGTATAGCTGAATGACGGACAGTTTACAGTGATCCAGCTGGTCGGAATGCTGCGTGGAATAGCGAGTGGGATGAAGTACCTGTGTGATATGAACTATGTACACCGGGACCTTGCAGCTCGTAACATCCTGGTCAATAGCAACCTTGTGTGTAAGGTGTCTGACTTTGGCCTGTCCCGCTTCCTGGAGGATGACCCCAATGACCCTACGTACACCAGCTCTTTGGTATATATATATGCACAAACACACACACACAAGCGCACACACACACATACACACACTGATAAACTGTCCCAATTCTAATCACTATGTTTATATTTTTCGTTAGGGAGGAAAAATTCCAATCCGCTGGACGGCTCCAGAAGCGATCGCGTACAGGAAGTTCACGTCGGCGAGCGACGTTTGGAGCTACGGAATCGTCATGTGGGAAGTGATGTCATATGGCGAGCGGCCTTATTGGGACATGAGCAACCAGGATGTAAGTTTGTCCTGCGTACATTCAGATTCAAATTTGGGAGAATGCTTTTGAGCTTTAGAGTCAAGTGAGTGTTATTTTGATGCCTCTTACCCTCCTACAGGTAATTAACGCAGTGGAACAGGATTATCGCCTGCCCCCGCCCATGGACTGTCCCACAGCTCTGCACCAATTAATGCTGGACTGCTGGGTTAAAGAAAGGAACCTCCGACCCAAATTCTCCCAAATCGTCAACACACTCGACAAATTAATCCGTAACGCTGCCAGTCTCAAAGTGGTGGCCAACACACCGTGCGGGTAAGAAATGCATCAAACACTCGTGCATTCTGATTGGCTAAGAGTCGGTTATAGAGCAGTGTATGGATGACAAACCAGGAAGTTCCTGCATCGATTCAAGCGCAATGTGATTAGCATTAAATTGTTAGGATGTCCTCTGTGACAAAGTGATATGAAATACCGAGGTCTTATAAAGCAAGTGTGTCTCAGCGGCGCTGCATTGATCTATACTGTGTGACATGATTGAGGAAGTCAATAGGAACAAATCGTTATATGATGTTCTGCTGTGTCACTGTGCTGATAAACGCTAGCTCAGCATTAGCTGCTGTTGTGTTTGTTTAAATACAGTCAACTGACTCAGTGTTTTCTAAGTTACTAAGTTGGTGATATTAGGTTACTAAAAAAAGTAGCTTTGCTTAAAAAAACGGGATACTGTAGCATATTAGCTAAACATAAATAACCAGGTAGCTAGATGAACAGCTAGGGACTTGTCTTTATATAATAGTAGGGGTTAAAGGATAATAGCTCAACACATTGATATAGATATTTAAATATATATATTTTTCATTATTATTAATAATAATAATAATAATAATATAGGTATTTTTAATGTTCAAAGATATACTGTTTAATTTTATGAATTTTTGTATGTGTTAACTAGCCATTCTCATCTGAGAAGAGTCACTGGCAGCAAGCTAACTAGTGCTAGTTAATGTTAACTACTGGAATATAGGACTAGCAAGGTTTTAACGGCTCCACAATAGATTAAATAGCTTAATACATCGTATGATCTGTTTACCTAACAAACAGAATGTGTACTACTAGCTAGCCACAGTTTTTCAGAGTCACAGTCTTAACAAAAGTAAAATAACAGAATGAAAACAGATCATGGTCGACTGACGCAGCTCTGACACAGTCGCTCTGAACACTCGGGCAGTAGTGGTATGAGAAGATTAATGATAAGTACATATATAAATTAAATTAAAGCAGTGTCATGATGAGAATGGGTTTTAGTTAGCTGCTAATGAGATTTAAACAGTCTAGAATAGAGGAGATGTCCTGCTGAAAGAGACAAGGAGGGAAAGGAGAGAGACATAACATCAGCAAGGTTTAGATGAGAACATGAGTGTGAAGGAATCAGTGTAAGAGTCAGGAGCAGCTCAGGATGAGGGTTACAAGAGAGTGTTAGCGAACTATTACGTCAGAGTGAGTGTTGGAGGAGAACATCAGTGTGAGCTTTACAGAAGAACAGTAGATTGAAGAATAGAGGAAAACAGTGTCTGAATATAATAACCTCAAGATTTTAACTGAGGAACATCAAGAGCTTATTAAAGTCATTCCAACATCCATCTGCTGTTTTCCTACTGAATAGAACCTCTGTGTCGCTCCTCATAGCGTTTTTCCTCCTCAGTTCTTAATTGTTAATTAATCGAATGCCGTCAGGAGCAGACGGCCCTCAGCGGAGCGTAGAGAAGGAACACAGGGAGCTCTTTGCTCTCGGCGTGACCTCACTGCCCTCGTCTTCATCACGCTGCGTTATTAAATATCCCATCGAGGCCTCGGGAGCTGTTAGAACCTCAGAGTGATGATGTGAGAGCTGAGCTTAAACTCAGTTTCACCCCGGCTCTGAAAGAATCATCACAGATGTCTCATATCACACCGTAATGGTTTAGCTTTAAAAACGACATCAGTACGCATCAGTACCTCACACAGGAATTGAACCAAAAAACCAACAGAACCAAAAGCGGAACAGCACGGGAAACAGATTAAAATCGGAACAAGACAGAAGAACAGAACCATGACTGAATGATGGACAGAATAGAGCCAAAAAAAAAAAAAAAAGAACATGGCACGAGCAGAAATTAAATCAGAACAGAACCAGAGCAAGACAAAACAGAACCTGAACAAAAACAGAATGAAAAAGAGCGTCTGACATGGTCATAATATTTGACTGAATATAAGAAGGTAACTTTCGCTCTGTCGCTCTCTCTCTCTCTCTCTCTCTCTCTGTGGTGTAGAGCGTCTCAGCCCCTGTTGGACCGCAGCGTTCCTGATTACTCCACCTTCACCACAGTGAGCGATTGGCTGGACGCCATCAAAATGAGCCGCTACAGAGAGAACTTCCTGAACGCCGGCTTTGCCTCCTTCGACCTTGTCGCCCAGATGACATCAGAGTGAGTGAAGGATAAAAATATACACATGATAAACGATTAAAAAAGCACAGACGATAAACGATAAAAAATACAGGCGATAAATAAGAGAATGGAAAAATAAAGCACTGCTTTAGAAAAGTGAGCAGACAGACAGACAGATATGTAGACACTGTTAGAGTCAGACAGATAAACTGATAAACAGACAGATGCAGACAGGCAGAGAGACAGACAGATTAGTATGGAGTGACAGAAAGACAGGCAGACAGGTGATTTGTAAACATGAAGTCAGAGTGCAGGATAAAGTGCACTTACTGGAAGAATAACCAGACATAGTGAGGATAAAGAGGGAATGAGGGAACAGTAGAACATTAATGGCAACCAAAAAGAAAAACTCAGTCAGCTCCGGAGGGACGAAACAGAAGACAAGACAAACAGGACAGACTTGTCTCTGAGCCGTAATTAAACATCAGGAACAAACAGGCACAAAGAGAGAGAGAGAGAATGCACTAAACACTTTCGAATGAGACACAGCTGAGGATAGGCTGAAATAATAATCATACAACACGCACATCGGCTGTGGTTACACCACACGTCTATCACACTTCTGATACTCAAACAGGGTGAGCGCTACGGCTCCAGTCCAAACGCTACATAATGTATCCGGTTAGCCATTTTTTTTTGTATCAGCTACTGTAAATCATTATAGGTTAAGTGCAAAGTCCCAAATGAAACTATTATACAGTATCTTATCTAACCTCAGCAACATGGTGGACTAATAAAGAGTGATTAGAGGTCGCGGCCGTAACCGACGGAAATGAACGAGGTTGTCTGAGATCAACAAACAATTACTGACGATAATAACGGACATTAATCACACATTAATCACAATCAAATTTTTCTAAAACACTCATTTATATCAATCTGGCAACCAGACAGGTGGAGACCTGCTGTTAATTCTGCTAATGATCGTCATTTATTATCCTTTTCTCCACTGCTGGTGGCGGGGCACACACACACACACACACACACACACACACACACACACACACATACTCTTTAATCTCCCATAATCTGCTAAACTTTGTAAGATGCATTTAATAATAATAATATAATATAATAAAATATATTACCATCCTGATAATTATTATTAATTATAAATTAATTACTGTTATCAATTTCATTATTATTAATTATCAACTGATTCAATATTATTAATTGATTAAATTATTATTATTATTATTATTATTATTATTAAATGCATCAGGTGAGTGTTAATGAGAATCAGTGTAATGTTTTATTTCGATAATTATTCATTCAATTATTATTAACAACATATTAAACTCAACGATGTCACCACGCTGCAGACCTGCTGACTTAAACGCTTTTTTTAACATGGCTGTACACTTCTACGAGTTACTGCTCAAAACTACACCTCAGCTTTATAGTCTGCTTTATTCCCCACAGTAAATGCACAGACGAGCCAATCACCAAGTGAGTCTGGAATGATTGACAGTTGTGTGGGGGTATTAATTTCTCTGATATGAAGTGGCCCTCAGAAGCCCCGCCACATCACTATTTTTTATAATCACATTAATAATCCCCGGAGGTCGAATGAGATTGAACGATGTGATGTCGTTGAAATCCAATCAGTCATTTAGTGTTCCACTTTCGCAGCACTTTTATATAGCTTATAATGGTTAAATCAGTTTGGCTTATCTGTATAAAAGCAAAGCTGGATTTTTTACTCCTCTCACACACACACACACACACACAACATATGTATACCTGATGTTGATGTGTGTATGGTATCGCCATCGCCTTCTCAGTAGTGAGTACACACACAAAGCCCCCACTTCCTGTCTGCCAGATAAATAAACTAAGCAGAGACATGGATAGAGTATATGTAAGTGTGTGTGTGTGTGTGTGTGTGTGTGTGTGTGTGTGTGTGTGTGTGTGTGTGGTTTTACCTGTTTGTGGTGTTAAACAAACACAGATTAGATTACACAGGAAGCAGGTGGAGGTTTTTTTACTTTGGATAATTTAATAGCCGATTCATCACCGCCTACAAACTCACATCCACACACACACACACACACACACACGTTCACACACTTAAAACTCTCCCTACTCAGTACTTTTGTGCAAACGTCCTCTCTCACCCCAGTCTCATACTACAAATCTTATTGTGTGTGTGTGTGTGTGTGTGTGTGTGTGTGTGTGTGTGTGTGTGTGTGTGTGTGTGCGTGTGTGTGTGCGTGTGTGTGTGTGAAATAGCAGCTGGTTAACAGACCTGAAAGAAGTGAGTAATTATTAACCAAAACTGTCTGAACCTGGCCTTTATACCCACCGCAAGTTTCCCCAACACACACACCTTTCACACTGAGTCCTGTTTGCTTAACCTTAAAACTGTATTTCACCTGTCATTGTTCACACACACGCACACAAATATGCCTGAGGTTGTATTTAACTGCAGAAAATAAAATTTTGACTTCAGTATGAAAGAAAAAAAAAGACGACAAAAATTCATAAAGGAAAGTTTGATAGATCGGGTTCGATAGATTATAATGGTGAGTGAGAGTAGAAGCAGCTAAAAAAAAATAAATAAAAAAAAAGGCTGGTCCATTATTGTAACTCCCACTAGGACATCATCAGTTTCACCAGTTTTTTTTTTTTTTTTTTGGTCAGTTGAAAACGTTTCCCACTCTAATGTGTGTCTGTGTGTCTGTTTGTACAGGGATCTTTTGAGGATAGGTGTGACACTCGCTGGACATCAGAAGAAAATTCTCAGCAGCATTCAGGACATGAGACTGCAGATGAACCAAACACTACCCGTGCAGGTGTGAGACAGGAAAAAGGGGGCGGGGCCAAATCCAGAGCTTACCAATGACAGCATAGAAGCCCCTGGCTGCCTCACCAATGAGAAAAAAAAAAACCTAGCTCACGGTGCCTCATGACTGTTCCTGTGTCCGATACCCCGCCCTACTCCCTATTCCCTTGACACGCCACAGTGCATTATGGGTAATCTGCCTTCCTTGGACACTCAGCTCTCGCAGTGCATTGCGGGATTTCCTAAGTGCACAAGACGATCTCAGAACAGGACTACAGAGTGGCTCGCTTCCCAGATAGCGCCCTGTGTAGCGAATAGGGTGTCATTTCGGACGTACACTTTCTCAACTTTTACAGTTATTTTATAGTTTGTTTGTTTTTATCTTTAAGGACACTCCAGGCTGCATGTGTGATTTTAATTAGTTTCGGAGATGGGTTCACGTGGCACACGTCCCCTTTTTTCCTGAGCCCTGTCACTTCTTCTTGAACACTAAAGATGGAGGAGGTGAAATGTCTAAAACAAAACTGACGAGGAGAAAGATTCTTCCATCCATCTAGTGCTAGGATATGTTTTATTATGTGTGTGTGCGTGTGTTTTCATCTTCATATTGAAGGTGCTTTATCGGGAGAGACGACACACGGCCAGGAGGCCACAAAACTTTTTTTGGAATAACCCATTCTACTTTTTAATTTTAATTTCACTTCCTGTTGTCTCTCGGGTGCTTCCCTTTTAGGATCGTACCATTATTTACTAAGTTACCCAGAATGCATTTCTGTGTTTAGATACAAAACTAGAAAGAGATTTGAAACACTGATTAGTATTCTTCAGTATTTTATTTTTCAAAATGACCTGTATGATCAGGATAATGAAAACACACTCTGAAGTGTGGCCTTGTCTGTAACCCGTGTGTGTGTGTGTGTGTGTGTGTGTGTGTGTGAGAGAGAGAGAAAGTGCGTGAGTAAGTGAGTTAGTAACTGAATATGCACATGATTACTGTACATTACTGCTTTAGCTCCACAGTTGGCGAATAAAACCCGCATGTGATGAAAAGCAATTATATTTCAATCAACTGTAACCCGTGGACAATTAATAATGACTTACTTTTTTTTTTTTTTTCAAAAAGGAATTGCAATTTTTTTATGATGAATATGAATATATGCATATGTGTTATAAATACGATCCATGCATATGCATTACGGATATGATGAGATATGCATATTAGATTATTATAATATTCTACACATCATTTAGAGACTGATAGAGAAGTTGAATTTCATTTCTGTTTCATCTTTCATGGACTTTTCCACCTGTTTAATATGTTTCCACCTCACACTATTTATTTCCTTCATTTGCCGAATCGTCGGACGCACCAACCGAGGATAGATCACCAAAAAGAAAATACGAAAAAAAGGAGACATCGAGCCCCATAATGCTCATCTCATATTAATTTAGGGAAAAAAAAACCTGTAATGTTGTTGTTCTAAACAGCCTGTCCATGTTTTGTAACAAAAAAATAAGGTAAAAAGTACATGAAATTAAAAAAAAAAGTCTGTGTGTGTGTGTTTTGGTTTGGAGACAAAATATATCTAAATATATATATATAAAATAATGACTTCATTTAAAATTTTATGTATTGAAAATCCTGCATCTCTTTCGCTGGTTTTGATTCCCCCCCTCCTCACTCTCTTTCTCTCTCCGATTCCCTCCCTCTCTACTGTTTTTCATCCTCCCTTTCTCTACACCTCACTCTCCTCTATACGTCTGCTCTTCATTTAGAGACTCTCCAGTCTCTATCTCCGTCTCTTTTTCTGTCTGTCATTCTGGTTCTGTTTCTTCCTCTGTCTCGCTGCATCTCTTTCTGTCTGCCTTTCTGTTTCTCTATGCATCATATTCTGGCTCTCTGTCTTTCCCTTCTCTCACTCTCTCTGTCTGTTTCATCCAATTAAAAAGGATTTTTCTGTGTGTGTGTGTGTGTGTGTGTGTGTGTGTTCATGCACTGTTTTCTCTGTATTTGGTGAAGCTTCAGAAGATTAGGTGTGTGTGTGGCTTGTGTGTCTTTGTGTGTGTGTGTGTGTGTGTGTGTGTGTGTGTGTGTGTGTGTGTGTGTGTGTGATGAAAAGACAGAGATTAAGGATAAGCTGAATCTGCACTCATTTCTTGGGTGTAGTGAACAGTGGGTGCTTTGGGACATGTCCACATTAGTGATTATTGTGTTTATGTGTTTGATTTTTGGATTTTGTAAGCCATTAACGTTTTCATATTGTTTACGCTGTTTTCACATTAGGTACAATTGCATCTTACCCTGCCTGAGTAGGCCCTCCCTAAACCCACCCCTCCCCTTCCCCTCCCACCCGTGGCTGGCCAGATTTTACATTAGTAAAATTGTGTTGTCCACGAGTACACTTATGCGTCTAACACTCTCCAATACAGTAGGTGTCATTGTAGACCTTGTTGATTTGTGTTTAACTGATAAACTCAAAGAAGAAGGAGAGTAGAACAGAGTTGACTGATGTTTTGGATGTCTTTCCTCCTTCATTTCATTTCTGCATTACAGAGTATGACATCACACTGACGAGCAGGCAACTTCCTTATTGCTATGTTAAACTATAATACCAGATTCAAAGCGTGCCTAAGTACACTGTACTGTACACTGGGTACAAAAATTGTATGACAGATGTACAAACACTGAGGATTTATTGCAAATTCTATCCAACAAATAGTTTTTCACATTCACATCATCTACTGATAAAAAAAGAGTGCTTCAGTTCATTCCTTTTGTTCCTGTTTTAAATTTTTCAGCTTAGTGCAGACTTTTTGTCCAAGGAGTATGAAATTCTTATACGTAGTAGGGTATTTGTTGGGAAAACAGAGAGAGAGAGACAGTGCAAGACTCAGAAACAGGAAGTAAGACAGATAGAGAGAGAGACACAGAAAGTGATAAAGAAGAAATTGAGGCTGTTTGCTGTCTCTTTCTATTTGTTCTATTGTCTTTCATTCCCAAAAGACCCTCATTCCCCTTGCTCCCTGATACCCCTCCTCGTCCCCTCATTGCTTCCTCCCTTGTTCTCTCTCTCTTTCCTCTGTTCCCCTCATCTTTAGCTCTAACCCTGTCCTGTCTCACTCCTGGCAGTTGGCTAATTGGTCTGTGCAGCGAGACAGGAGCTGCCATCAGCCACAGCGTAGCCTCCACCCTGCCCAAAATGCTAACGCTAATGCTGTGTGTGTGTGTGTGTGTGTGTGTGTGTGTGTGTGTGTGTGTGTGTTACAGTTTTGTGCTTTAATCCAACAGGAAACTTAAATAACCATAAAACTAATTACTTTTCCACTGTCTAATACCATGTCTGCCTGCCTCACTCTCTAAATATCTTTCAACCTGTCTCTAAGTATCTGTCTTTTTGTCTGCCTCTCTCTTCCTCTCTCTGTCTTTTTGGATATATACCTCTCTATATATCTCCTGTTTCTCTTTTGTGTGTCCCACGTCTGTACATGTCTCCATCTGTCTGTCTGGATCTCTTCCTAGGTATAGGTCCCATTGTCCCTCTTACCGTCTCTCTCTCTCCCTCTCCCTTTCTTTAGTAAGCCGCCTGTCTACCTCTAGTTATGTCTTCCTGTGTGTCTCTGTAGTTATCTTTGCATCTTTTTGTCTATCTTCATTTCTGAATATTATTTCTTGAGGATTGTATGTGTAAATTGTTTTATGAAGATTTCAGTACTTTTTGCTTTCTGGTTGTTAAGGTGATGTCACACACACACACACACACACACACGCAGACACACACAGACACACACACACACACACACACCATCCCCCGGGGGTAAATGTGCACCCCGCTTTGCCCCTACATAAAGGCGGATTATCTCATTCCAAACCCCCTGGAATATTCTGCCTCACCGTCTCCGTCCCAAACGTCCTCTTCAGAACAAACCAGCCTTTGTTGGGATCTGGAGTGCAGCTGCATAACTGCTGCTGGATTAGTGCTTACACACACACACACACGGACACAGACAGAGACCCAGTGAAGCGACTGAACACTGACCAGCATGGATTTTAATGCTAATGACTAGTGCTAGTGTACAGTAACACATGCGTTTACTCTCTCTTTTAAATCCCCTTTAATCAAATGTTAGCATGCTAACAAAGCTGCTCCCCATTAGCAATGAAAGCTTGAAAGTGTGTCTTTGCCAAAGAGTCAAATCTGAGTAGAAATGCTAGTCAAAACAGTCTAAAGATGACAAAGATTGGAATTTGTTTCTCCAATCAGCAGAACAAACATATTTTTATGTATACACATGCAAAGAAATACATCGCAAGACAACATAAATCAATTAGAAGTTCGGTATATATTGCCAGGGAATGTGTTAGACAGTTATGCTCGCTTAAACACACTATCCAGCATGCTGAAGAGTTTTGTTAGTCATGTTATCCAATATAAATAGTACGTTAAAGAAACATGTTAGTCATGCTTTACCATGTACTAAACAACTATGCTAGGTTATGTTTATATATAAAGACATCACACTGCTCCTGAAAGTTCCAGAACACTGATTAACAGGAGCTTCCTAAAGCCTGCAATTCAGATACAATACCCTGGATATTGACTTTTTGAGAGAGCTCATGAATCTGATTTGACCCTCTTTGTGCTAAGTGAACCTCTCACTTTCCTTAGTGGCCAGTACTTTACTCTCTCTCTCTCTCTCTCTCTCTCTCTTCATCAGTCCAGTTGAATCTGGTTCAGCACAATGGCAGACATAAAAAAAAAATTACAAAACAGACTTCACCCCAGAGTAAAGTGTACTTCTGGCCATGATAACAGTGAAAATAATAGCATTATCGCTTTGAAAAAGTGATTTGTAAATTGGCCATAGTGAAGGTTTCATAGTTGTAAAATACTTTTAAGATACGTTTAGGCATCATTGGTTCATTAGCATTTGATAGCAAACATTATTTGAACTGGCTGGCTATTTGCTACTCTGTACTGAGGCCCTGTGTGCTGAGGTCAAACTACAAGTATTCTTGGTTACAATTCTAATAAGCCAGAAAATTAATCTATGAGTTGCAAAGATTCTAGTTATAATATAATATAATATAATATAA
>QMIH01000853.1:245203-259785 GCA_003987875.1 Clarias batrachus
TAATAATAATAATAATAATAATAATAATAATAATAATAATAATAATAATAATAATAATAATAATAATAATAATATGTTAATTTTTAGAGTTCTACATTTTTGCAAGGTCATTCCCATATTATGGTAGTGGTAAAAATTCACATTTTCTCAGCCATTGTATCATACTTGTGCTGATCAAAATGTGGAGGAGAGGTTTCCAATCCATCACAGGGCACACACACATACACACATTCACACACTACGGGCAAATCTGCATGTCTTTGGACTGTGTGAGGAAACCAGAGTACCTGGAGGAAACCTACCAAGCACAGTCTCTACTACAATTACGTCTCTATAACAATAATAATAATAATCATCAAGCCTGGCCAGGAATTGAACCCAGACCCTGGAGGTGAAAGGCGGCAGTGCTAACCACTACACCACCATGCCTGTAGCCTATAAAATGTATACTAGCAATACTACTAGTACTACTATTTAAAAAAAAATAAATAATAATTAGTAAAAGTGAGAATGCCATGTAATATATGACAACACGAACTATGTAAAAACAAAATATGTTTTTTATTACAAAAGACACATTAAATTACATAATATTTGTTATATAAAATTATATATTTTAATTTGTATAAAAAGTTTCATTTGTATTTTATTTGAAAAAAAGAAAAGAAAAAAAAAAATACTTTACGGACATGATCCAGACATATTTACACAAAAACATTCCACAGAGCCATATATAAACATTCATTGCCAGTGCAACAAATTTTTATGTGATCAAAATTTCATATCGTGTATAAAAAAAAATAATTTTTACCCAGCGGGTGCTGACAGAATAATGGTAATCAACTTAATAAAGGTCTCAGCTTTGGTGTTGTTTAGTCATGTTCTGACGTCCATTGTGCTAGCTAACGTTAGCATGCTGGCATAGCTGTCATTTCTGATTTGTATACACCTTTTATATTTACATTAACATTTACATTTACATACATTAGTAAGTCTATTTTCAGGTGTGTGAATTGAACGTCTAGTCCACTAACCTGTGGACATTTGTACTGGTAATTTATGGTGAGCCTTCGAAACAAATTATGACAAAATACTAACATTCTTTTCTGTAGCTAGGTGAGAGGAAGCAAACCAGTTGAAATGAGAAATGAGACATGCCCAAACCTTTGTTTTAAATGTGGCAGAGAAATGTTTCACATTGTAAATCTTTCATTCCAGACATATCTTTATTATTTGGATGTTAACAGTGCAAACAAAGCCAGTGTGTGTATGTGTGTGCATGTGTCTGGGAGCTGTCATTAACAGGTTTCGAATGCTTAGTGTTCTGAGTTACAAAATCAGATTTATTCTGTGGACTGATTAGAGACAAAAGGTTTCATGTTTGACATTATGTTTGTGTGACGAGACTCACCTGTTCCACCTGTTCTCTATCACACACAAACACACACAGTAATAAGCCTATTAAAAAGGAACCCATTGAAATGACGAGTGTGTCATTTAAGGTAGCATGTTTATTTGCAATTTTATGCAAATTTCTGGGTTTAACATCCATTTCTTCAGAATAATAAAAGGAAGTGTCATAAACTGGTTTTGCTGAATTGTTTATCAGCTTTTAATTTACATGGAAACTGCTATTCTGAAGTCGCATAATTCCAGAAATCGCCTACAGTAATGAATGTGCCATATTAGAGTTATTAACATGAGAACAAGACTCGATAAATTATTTGTGACAGAGCTCAGGAACGAAGGTAGGCACAGGTGGTTTGATCTGATTCGCTTGCTTGGTTTGAAGAAATAGTTGCTTTTGAGCATTTGGCAATCATATGCATATTTACAGAGAGAACATGTTGTGCTGGCCATTAGTCTCGCTCTTGACTGCTTGTTCTGCCTGCTCTTTATAGTCTTAGTAGACAAAGACTCTAATTAGACATTCCCATCAGGTGTGTGTTCCTTCCCACTCATTTGACCACTACTTCATTCACAGAATGGTTCCTGACCATCCTCCTCGACACACACCCTCATCATCCTATCTCGGTTTGGGGAGCCATCAGTCTGACAGTCACATCCCCCTCCTTGGCCATCTGCGTCCCTGGCCCAAGAGTCACCTCAAACTTGAAGGGCTGAACAGAATCTGTTATCTGGGATTCTTTTGTAATCAACCTAACCTTTTTGTGCTCAGGAACACTGTATGGACAACTGTCTGTGAAGATTCTCAGTCATCTCAGTGAGGTTATCTGGAAGTTGAGTCATGTCAGCTGGACTTTTTCTTACTTTAGTAGAAACCTTTCACTACTCATCCAAGTAGCTTCTTCAGTTCCTCAAAAGTTCCTCATAGTTAAATGTGGACAGTAATATACCACCACACTGGATTGTGCCCCTATGAGATTTGTGTGACCTGGCTGGAGTACCTCCATTCCCCAGTCCATGTCTCAAGGCCAGACCATTGCCAAAGACACAGGTTCTGCAGTGCTCCATGGTCCATGGTCCATGTCCTCATGATGTCTCTGTCATTGCTACAGCCCACAGCCAATATTACACTATCTTTGCTTTTCCTGTTTTCATGGCAGGTCCTAGTGGAAGTGTATAACAGTTACAACATGGAAGTTGGTTCAAAGTTGGGCTTTGTGTTTCTGGGCATGAGTGGGAAGCAGGTCTGAGTAGTACGTAGATGGGAGGTGGGAAATGTGGGTAGACCTATTCCTCTGTGTAAATGGATTAGATGGAAGTGGAACTTCTTTTGTGGGTGGTTGGAAGACAGGGATTTGTGTACATGGAAAGTGGTGCTTGTTTTACATTCAGATGGATGGAAGATGAATCTTTGTAGATATCCACATAGGTAAAAGGTGGGGCTTTGGGTAAAAGGGAATGGATGGATGGAGGAAATTTGTGTACATGTTGATGGATGAAAGGCAGGACTTTGTGCAGAAGGACATGTTTCTGAGGTTAGACTATTATAATAAATAGTGATAAAAATTGATGTTTGGTTTGGTTTTTGGTTTGAGGTTTATGTTTCTTTATAACATCACAGTGGAGTTCAGTTTCAAGTGCAGATCAATAAAACCAATTAGAATGGAAATGAGCAGCAGCTTCTCTGTGTGTATGTGTGTGTGTGGGTGTGTGTGATTTTTATATTGCAGAGATACAGTTAAATCAATATATTTAGCAATTATTTTATGAAATCTGTACCTTTTTCATTGGACATGATGTTTAATTTTAAGATATTTTAAACACTAACAGAGAGTTATGGTCGCCTCCCAAATTGCTGGCACCCTTTCAGAAAACAATCTGATTTCCAAGCAAAACACACTGGGGGTGAGCTGTTATTTTTCACCCACCCAGGATTGTATGTAGACATTTTTTTGGTTTATCAGTTTACTTTTTGCAGAAATTTGCTGCAAACTTTTGTAGAAGTTTTGTAGAAACGTTTTGCATTGTAGAAAGCTGCGAGAGCTTACAAGATTATTACATTTACTAGAAGAAAAAAAAAAAACATTACTACTACAATTTGCTACTATTGAATTACATACTACTCGCCTATATTGGATGTTGGTGTAATTACCAGATCAGATGGTTCAATCATCAGTATTGTTATTGACACTTCCCTAACTTTGTGGTTGTTATGTTCTTATAAGATATACATAGTAGTTTGTGTTTGATGCATTCTAAATTCTTAAAATTGTTTTTGCTATCCCCTTCACTCAGGTCACCATTTGCTGTTTTTAAAAAAAAATATATTCTCCATAAAGATGTTGATTAGGAAAGCACAAGTTTGATGTTTCATCCTGCATTTGTTATTCAATGCAATTATTTTCTCTCATTACACGTCACCCCAGTAGAAAGCCAAGTGCTGGAGGAAAGTGGATAAAGCAGAAATAAACACCTCTTTTCTCCTGAGTGCTGCAGAAGGTAATCGAAGGTAATTTGGACTTGATGTCCATGCATTTACACTGTGTTAATGAATTACAGAGACAGGATCAAGAAGCACTTTGGCATGAATATAGAAACCCGAAACTGCAGAGCATCAGGAATTCACATTTGGCTGCTGGCAGAAAGATTTCCCCAAATTTCATAAGATCATTTTCTTTCCATCCTAAAGCTGCAAAATAGCCTTTTTGCTCACCCAGATGATGAATTTCACTTCACATTTTGTACAATACTCACATTATACTCAAATTAACCTGCACGTTTCAGAGTAATGCTACAGAATGCAGCTCACTTAATTCTATATTATATTGTAATTAGTACATTATGTACAACCTACCAACCTCGGTGATTAGATGCATTGTAATAATAAACCTTTAAAGAGAGCAATAGAATTTAACTTGTATCTTCTATAACATTTTAAAGCTAAAACGCAACGTAAATACAACAGACACCACACAGGCACAACACTAACACCGCCAGGTATATTGAATATCATTGAATATCAATTATATATACCACTAAATTGGTGATTGACTCATAGGCACACAAGGGTCATCCATGCCTGTGGGGACCAAAGGCTAGCCCACCGAGTCTCGTCACATAGAAAAGCCAATATAGCACAAATTGCTGAAAAAATAAATGCTGGCCATGATAGAAAGGTATAAGAACACTCAGTACATCACTGCCTGTTGTGTATGGGGCTTAGCAGGCAACGAGTTCAAGATCTCAATCTGATCAAGCATCCAAGGAATGTGTATGATCCATGGAGGCCCCACCCTGCAACCCACAGCAACCAAAGGATCTGCCGCTAACGTCAGCAATGTCTAGTATAATGTTTCCTCCAAAGATGTCAGTAGTTGCACCACCTTTGGTGCTATCATGGGGCCGTGGTTTTTTTGTGCATATATTTTTCATGTCGAAGTATATATATATTTAAATTTGTATTGGTACTATGGAGCCAAGCTGAGGAGAATAAACCATGGAGGATTGGACAGTCCTTTAAATCTCATAATATGTTAACTTTTGGGTTGAATCCCAAATAGTGTTAAATGGAAAGCTAGTGCACTATTGCTCTAGCACTATTAACATTTTTAATAACACTATTTAAGTGTTTTGGCAGGAAGTTGCTCTCTCCTCAGTACTGTGGACCATATAGAACTGCCTTTATGCATACAGTGACCGACTCAATGCCTGTGATGCGGAGTGATAAATAGTTACACATAGTTTACATAGTTAAACATCCCAGCGCTGTTTCTGTCCATTATTACTACTCATTGAATGCATTTCGTCCAATCAGATAACTCGGTCTAAGGTTACTGTTATATAACTTAATCTCATTATTTTCTTTTTCTCTTTTCTGAAGTCTTAGTTTTTGAGACAATAGACAACACTGGGCACTTCGCAGAGTGCCTGTAAACTGACAAACAGGTCAGTTCCGATGGGATGTACTGTATGTATACTGTATGTAACATGGAATTACTGTTTTCCTTATGCTTATTTTATAAAAGTAAAAATGACTGGCATGACATTCTGGAAAAATCCTGGTGATACTTTGGGAATAATTACATTACATATGTTCTGATGGTAAACAAATCCCAAATGAATATGGCGAAAAACTGCACCACTCTATGTGTGTGCGTGTGTGTATGTGTGTGTGTTTCAACCCTGCAGTTCTAAACAGATGGATACTCTCCACTGCAATGTGCTTCTTCTTCTTTTGTTTAGCTGTAAACTTTCTTTCTAAAAATAGCAATGCAGCACATTGTAAACTGATGTGAAGTGTGTGTGTGTGTGTGTGTGTGTGTGTGTGTGTGTGTGCGTGTGGGCGTGTGTGTGTGCGTGTGTGTGTGTGTGTGTGTGTGCGCGTGTGCGCGCAATGTGTGTGTGTCTTTTCCTGCTGTCTGTAGCGGCTTTTGATCACAGTGATGTTGCTGGCTCTTTTGAGATAATCAGAGCGATTAGGAATGACATTAAAAGAGCTGCAGTGAGACTGTGTGTGTGTGTGCGTGTGTGTGTGCGTGTGTTTCTTAATGTGAGTGTGTGCGTTTCCTAATGTGTGTGTGCTGTTTAAATTGTGCACATCTGTAAATGTGTCTATTCCAAAGTAGTGTCTGTGTGTGTTTCTCTAACTGCCTTTCTGCTGTCAGCTGATCAATCAATCTCTCACTTGCCCTTCTATCAGTTACATTCCTCTACCTGTCTGTCTGTCTTCCTGTCTGTCTGTCTCTTTCCGTCTCTCCCTCTCTTTCTGCCTCTTTCTCTTTCCTTCTTGTTCTGTTTGATCCTCTCCCTCTCACTGCACTCTTCTGTTCACCTCTCATCCATCATCCCTGTGTTTGGAGTCACTGATCATCACTCGCTCTTTTTAAGCTCCCTCTCTCCGTCAGCTCTAAACTGAAATCTGTCCATCACTCAGCAGATCAGAAACAGGGGGCTTCTGAGCAACATGAATGGAATTTCAGTGACATGGAATTCTTTTTCAGCATCACAAAAACCTTGGAAATTGGAAACACAAACATATCACTTCAATCCAGATGAAATGTTATTACTGATAAAACATGATAATGTAAATTAACAGCAAAAATCAACACATTAATGATCATATGAACCTATGAATTGCAGCTGCACCACTGTCAGATCTGCTGCTATAGAACATTTATCCAGACATTATATCGGATCACAATTCAAAATCCATAATTACTGTGGTATAAACATACTGTACATCTGAACTCACATGACTGGATTTAACGTTATTGGCGTGTTAGCGTCGGAATCAGCATTAGCCGAGCTCGATATAAAGTTTCTTTCTTTTCCTGTAATTTTATATCTCGGAGCTCGTTATGTGCTGCACCCGGAGAGATCAGACGCTACATTTCTCCACATGCTCAATGCATTCTGGGTAATGAGCTGGGTGTTTCTGAGTCTTTCTTTTATCTATTCTTTTTATCATTTCTCTCTCAGTGTGTTGGTGCACAGGAAAAGAGAGGAAATAACGAAAGGACAAAACGAAGCGAGCACCCAGCGAGAACGCGGAGGATGGACAGCGAAGGAGCTTCTGTTCTTTCATTTTCCTCTGTTCTTCACTCCCTCGATTCCTTTATCTCTCACTTTGATCCCCCTTCTGTCTCACCGCCCCTTTTAGAGTCTCTAACTCTGTCTGTCTCTCTCTTACTCTATCTGTGTTTATTCTTCACTAATAGTATGCATACCTTATTTGTATTTCACTCATAATACAGAAATAATTCACTAGTAATACAGAGATGTTAGAGCTATACTCTCTCTCTCTCTCTCTCTCTCTCTCTCTCTCTCTCTCTTCTTTTTCCTCTAATTTGAGTTACAGATTATTTTTAAATATTTAATTATCATTCATACATATCCATCTATCCATCTAGGATTGGCACCCTGTCCAAAGTGTACTCTGCTTTGTGCCGTAAGTCTCGTGGGATAGGCTCCAGGCCTCCGCGACACTGTACATAGGATAAACAGTATAGAAGATGAATAAATCAATGAATTACTAACTATCCATCTATTATTGTCTAACCCTAACCCTTTCTTTTTCTGACATTGGTTATAAATTATGTTAATTAGGAAAATAAATAGAAAGATGCTCAGAATTCAGAGAAGAACTGAGAAAAAGAGGAACAACAGAAAAAAGTGAAATAGAAGGGAAAAAAAGGTGCAATTTTGATTGAAACTACTGTAAAAAATAATAAAAAATAATTTAATTTCATTTGCTTTTCTTTGTCACTTTTTATTCAACAAATGTCTTTCCTCTTCTCTTTAATTTTTTTCTCTATTGATTAATATTTGTCTTCATCTTTTTTCCCTTTCTCTTGTGTTTCTTGTCCTTTTCACTTCTTCATCTTTCACTCTTTTTTCATTTATCTGTCCCATTTTAGTTTAATATTTTCTTCCTCGCTTTATTTCTTTATTTTTGTTCTTTTCTAATTCCTGCTGTTTTAGATGAAAAACAGATACTTATATTCAACTACTACTACTACTGCTAATGTTCATTTGTTATTTTTACTAAATATATATTTTCCCTGTTACACTCTTTATCATTTAAGTGTTTAAATGTCACCTCCTTTCTGAAATTAGTGATATATTTGTGTGTACATTTGCATAAAAATTTAATTGCAGACTCAAGCACATAAAAAAATCTGTTACATTTTGAGATGAACTAATGATTTTTTTTTAATGATATAAGGAATATAAGGGGCATTTTCCTTTTACATTTCAAATTGGCATATCGGCTCTTCTCTTGGGCCGACTGCAATGAAACAAAGCCTGTATGTTATCTCAAGCTCAGCCAAATACACCAGTGAAAAGCGCATTAAAATTTGTTCAGTAGTTTTTATGTGATTCGTGCACAAACAAACAGACAGCAAAAATCTAAAAACCATCTTGCTGTGTACTATTACTCATCTTATGTACACCCTAAATATTTTATTTGAAAATATCTTCAATGTTCAGACACAGCAACTTTTATACATAGCAACTAGCATAGTTGTTTCAATATATAGATATATAGAAACTATATAGTTGTTAATTATATATATAAAACCATTGCACCATTTTCTTCTCTTATTAATGACTCATTCTCCTGTCTGTCTCTGTACAGCACTAATTAATGCTCTGAGAGTTAATTAAGAGTTCCTCTGCAGGAGAGACACTGGTGCTAATTAAAGAAGAGGATTAAAACTGTCTTGTTTCAGCAGCAGGCTTCTTCTTCTTCTTAAATAATGAGGCTCTAAACAGTACGTAGAGCGATGAGCATAAAGCTCAAATCGCCTGTTTACTGTGAGATAAAATGCTAAAACAACAAACACAAGATGAATGAATAAGCAGTAATTAACTCTGCTACAGATACAGTATACAGCTCAATATAACACACATCCAGCAAACTGCTAAATACAAAGGTTTCACTCAGTAGCTCTGCTATCAAAGAAAGAAAACAAACATTTTATACACAGCAGGGTAATTGTTAAAGATTTTACTTTCGCTAACCAATAAACTCTAGAAAACGTTGCTAACAGCAAAAAAAGAAAAGAAAAGAACACCTAGCTAGAATGGAGACAAATGCCCTGACACCTAAACTGTCTTACTCAGACAAAGTACAGAAACTTGCATGTTTTTCTGCACATTATTAAAATGAAACCTTTAGCTAACCTTTGGCTCCTGTAGATAGCATAGCCCAGTTACCGTTATTTAACACCTCTTTTAAGGAAATTGTTAGTAATGAGAGGACTCCAATTCTCCAACAATGAGAACAGTGCTAGATTGTAACAGTGCTTAGCACGCTGTAATTTCTGGGGGTGTATCCACGATGAAGCATTTCTCCAGTGTTTTGAATATTAGCTCGTTTATCACTTGTTTACACTTCAAACCGCTTTGTCTTTTAATGATTTTTTAAGCAGAAATTAGCAATAGTCTGAATGAGCTGCACAGAGCAGATTTCCATTAGACCTTTCTTCTCTGCATCTTCACCTCAGAAAATTTTCCTTCTTCCTCTCCTGAGTCTCTCCATCACACAGACTGATTGATTACATCTATTTTATTCTACCACCGTATTTCCTCGTTCTGTCTCACTCTCTTTAACTGTCTGTCTCAATCTCAGCTGCGTGTCAGATTTGGAAGTGAAGTAGAGTCTCCAGGGACATGTACAGCTTCAGGCTTTACAACTGCATCAAATACTAATTCACTACCTGTCTTACTCTCTCTTTAACTGTCTGTCTCTCTTAATATCTGCGACTCAGACGTACTGGTCTTTTTTATTTGCCTTCCTATTTTTTCTTTCATTCTCTCTCTGCATCTCTATCACACTGTCTCGTTGTCTATGTATCTGTCTGCCTTTTTTGCTTTTCATCTATCTGTCTGTCTGTCTGTCTATTTATCTTTCTTTCTAATTTCATGCTCACTTTATCTGTCTCACTCTCTCTTTGTTTGTCGGTTTCTGAGTCTCAGCTGTGTACCAGATTTAGAAGTGAAGAAGAATCTCCAGGGAAGTGTACAGCTTCAGGCTCTACAACCACCTCGACTAAACCTTCTACCTCACTACCCATCTCATTCTCTCTATCTATATCTCTACCAACTGTCTCTCGCTCTTTATGTCTGTATTTCCCATTCTCTCCCTCTATCTCCCTTTCTCTCTCTCTCTCTTTCTCTGAATGACATGCTTTCAGTGTGTTGCACGGTGTTTCATGTCATTCTGACAGCCTGTTTTTATTCTATTGTTTGATTAAATATTAAGAACATTAATAATTCTGATGCACTTTCACCTGCACTCTAAGGGTTAGTGTTCAGATGTTTCTCTCACGGTGTGTTATTTATTTATCTTAGGCAGCACGGGTTCCAGTCATGCATGGGTTCAGTGTGATGGAGCCATGTGTGTTTTATGACAAGAGGGATTCAGCGAATGAAAACACAGGAAACACTCATCTTTCTTGAGCTTTTCTTTTCACTGAGAGTGCTTTAACATGAGAGAAGGAAAAAAAGAGACAAGGAAAGAAAAGGAAGAATTTCCACAAAACAATGAGTGAGTGATATGCTGTGTGTGTTCTGTGTGTGTAAAAGCAATCCTAAATCTTGGTATCTTTCTTGGTGGAGAGTTTGTTCAGGTAGCGAGTCATATGTTTGGGTTCCTGGTAATCTTGCTTGCCATGTGCTTGGGTTCAATATGTCCACTGGGACCTGATTCCAAAAGTGAGACAATCCCAAAGACCTCCATGTTATACACATTGCCCAACACATTACATGTACAACATAAATAAACATGTTCATAGCCTGGTGTTTGGTCTCAATAGCTAGATTTCCAATTAGTAAGAACTATACAAAGATGAATTTGTATGTAACTCATCAGTGAAGCCATATAATTATAAATAGCAGCATGCTATGCATCACTTTAACTAAGCAGCTAACTGGAATTGCTGTAGTTTAACTTATCACAAGAAATGCAGGAGTTGACACTTGATTATGTGTTCGGTATGAATGGTCAAATTCATATCAAAAGTTCGATCAAATTCAAACTAATGATATCATATAAATTAATATTATTCACCTTAGAATTTTAGCTATGATAAAAATTAAGCTAGTTAGCTTGTGGAATGTGAGGTAAGTAGTGAGGAGTGTTCCGCCCAACAGCCAGGCACTGTTCGCTTTGCACATATGCCCATATAAGGATTATTCAGAATTTAGGCAGGGCCAGCTCCTGCAAAGATGGCGATGACCAGCGATACTCCAGTTGAGCTTCGAAAGTATTCTTTAGAAACCCTATAATGAAGAGTTTGTCCAGTTCTTTCCAGACAGGCCATCTTTGCGGGTATCTGGTCATGTGCTTGGGTTCCTGGTCATGCGTTTGGGTTGCTGGTAGTGTATTTGGGTGCTGGTTTTTCATCTGGGTTGGTGGCAATGTGTTGGTGTTACCTGTCACATGTTTAGGTTTGGGTTGCTGGGTTCCTATCTGGGGTACTGTTCGTGCTGCCCATTTGTTTGTGTTGTGTGTTTGGTTTGCTGGTTGTCTGTTCAGGTAGCTGGTCGTAATTGGGTTTCTGATCATCTGTTCAGGCTGCAAATAGTGTAATCGGGGTGTCATGCTGCTCAGTTGCAGCATAGAGTGTTCAGGTTGTATGGATTGTATGTTGTGTTTAAACTGTGTGTGGGTTGTTGGTCATTCTTTTTGTTTGCTTGTTGTACTGTATGTTTTTTTGTAAGTCATGTTTTCAGGTTGATGGGTGGCAGGTCATGTGTTTCGGTTGTGCATCTCATGTTTTGGTTATGGCTTGTCTGTTTGATTTTGTGGTAATGTGTTCAGTTTGTTGAGCAGTCATTTAGTTTGTGGGTCATGTGTTAGGTTTGTTGGTTACGCATTTGAGTTGTTTGACTTGGGTGCGTCTGTTCATCAGTGACATCACAAACATTCTTTATGTAGATAATCTACAATGGTAAGCATTTTTCAAATATTATTGTCCTCTGTGTGTGTATATGTGTGTGATTTAACAGAGCTGTTTGTAGTTAGTGGATCAGTTTATCAGCCTATCAGCATCTGTCTCTTTCAGTTTCATTTCAGCTGCTGATTAACATCACAAAACAAGAAAAACTACTTGACTGCCAGCTGCCATTTCCCATGGCTTATTTATGTTTTCTTATTATACTATTAGGATGCACACTTTGGCATGAAGCTGTTTAAGCTTCATTTTCTATAAGAATGGTTCTGTAGAATACATTATTATTATTATTATTATTATTATTGTTGTTGTTGTTGTTACTATTATTATGTACAGTAGTAACCATAGGCTAGCCCATAGCTCACATAAAAAAAAGAATCTGATTGGGATGTTTGAGATAGTGTATTTGGACTATATTTTGTTTGTAAGTGCTAACAACAAAATAGAGTTGTAATAAGTGTGATAGTTGTTTAGTTGTGAAGTTGTAGCCTGACCCTGGATTAGCTAGGGTTATGTCAGTGGTGGAATGTTAAGTCACCTGGAGCCGTGCTAATTCCTACCCAGTTTTTTCCTCTATTTAAAATCATCCAATCCCTGCTGGGCAACAGTGGCCAGGTGCTATAACCTTGCACAACAGCAGCATTGAGTGTAATGAAAGGATGTCTCAGGGGATTATGATGAAATAAACAGGGAGGCTAACAGCATGAGGAGGTGAAGCAGAAATCCCCAAATCCCAAAAATCCACAAACACAAAGTGTTTATTTAAAATCTCACAGTAATGCACTAAAGAATTTCTTTCGTTCTTGTGTTCAGTGTTTGGTGTATAATATACAGTGTTAATGTGCAGTGTGTCACGTATTTATATATATATAGTGTTGAATGTGTAGTGTGTAATGTATAGTGTTTAATGTGTAGTGTGTAATATATATTGTTAATGTGAAGTGTTTAATGTGTAGTGTGTAATGTATATTGTTATGGATTGTGTAATGTCTAGTGTTTAATATGTCGTGTGTAATATATAGTGTTTAATGTGTAGTGTTATGCAGTGTAATGTGTAGTGTGTAATGTATAGTGTTAATGTTTAGTGTATAATGTGTATTGTTTAATGTATAGTGTTAATGTGTATTGTTTAATGTATAGTGTTATGTATATACCCACAGTGTTTAATGTGTACTGTGTGTAATGTATAGCGTCATGCAGTGTGTAATTTGTAGTGTGTAATACACTGGAATGTATAGTGTTATGCAATGTGTAATGTATAGCGTTAATGTATAATGTGTAATGTATAGTGTTAATGTGTAGCAGTAATATATAGTGTTATGTAATGTGTCATTTACTGTATATTGTAATGTTTTGTGTGTAATGTATATTGTTTAATGGGTAGTGTGTAATGTGGAACATGCTGAGACATTGCTCAGTGTCTGAAGAGGACTGAGCCTAACTGAGTCAAATCAAGACAAACTGAGACAAGTGCTCAGGAATGGGAATAAGTGGTGTGTTTGGAAGCACATAGAGGAATCCTCCTTGAATGCACTCAGTGAGCTTATCACTCTCAGACGCTGAGCTAAACCTGAATCACACTAAACACTAAGCATGACATGGTCAGGATCTGCACAGACGTCCTCCTCCACTCTCGCCCTCCCTCTCTGTAACATGTCTCCAGTCCTCCAGCTTAAGAAAGCATTAACACCAGTCTTTAACTCTTTTCAGGACAAGACGACTCCTTCAGGCTTTAACACACTTAAACAAAATTCCTTCAAATCATAAAAATAAAAAAGAATCTAATGGTTGATTGTCATATTTCAATATATTATTTATCTTTCTTTTAATTTTTTTATTTTTATTCTCTCGTTTTCTTTTACAACTTTTATTGTCACTATTATATTTACTAATTTGTTTCCCTGTTGTTTTGTTCTATTCTGTTCTTCTTAGTTGCATTTAACCTATAGACATTTACCAAATAAAAATTATGAATTTGAATACAGAGTGGTTTAACAATGTCACGTTCCGGGGTTGTGCGAGGCATAAGTGCAGGAGGATCCAGATGGTTCAGGGAAACGATTATTTTATTTTATAAAACATATAAACACGAAACACAGGGAAATAAATGAAACAAAACACTTGATATGAAAAACGAAACTAAAACACGTATAGAACAAACAAGAGACATTTACTTTCAAACTCAAATGTAACAAATGCAAGACAAGGGTAAGAACTCAAAGCAAGCTATTTATAATCACAACTAAATATCAACTCGGATCAGGTGCGCGCCCACGTGACCTGACCGAGTTGAGAAACCGGGAAATGAAGTACAACAAACTAAAAAAGAACTACACAAAACACAGGGCGCTTTGGCGCCCTCTAGAGGTTATCCCTGACATAACCCCCCCTCAAAGGGCGCAACTCCGGGGCGCCATAGGAGGTCCAGGGCACCCCCCCCAGGGTCCAATGTCCGCCCTTCTTACCCCGAGGCTGGCTCCTAAGTCCCGTGGGCAAGGTCGCCCAATGTCCTCGCTGAAGCGGGGCGGCGGAGGCAGCCCGCCATCCTGGCTGCTGTAGGGCGGCGAAGGCAGTGGATGCTCGCCGTCCTTTATGAATCTGAACGGCGGCGGTGGAGGAAACTCGCTGTCGTCCTCAGCGCAGGACGGCGGCGGTGGAGGAAACTCGCTGTCGTCCTCAGCGCAGGACGGCGGCGGTGGAGGAAACTCGCTGTCG
>QMIH01000854.1:78766-90098 GCA_003987875.1 Clarias batrachus
TATTGCCTCTATTAAGATAAACTACAGTACCTTCACAATTCCCAGATGTGCATGGTGCTCCACAGAGAGTTGTAGACACCACCATAGGGAGACCATTACAAAATCTTATTTTAAGATTTAATTTGAAAATCAAGAGAAAGAAGGAGCAGCTGACAGTCCAGACTTTGAAATGCCGCAAAAACAAAAACAAAAAACGTATAGGTAAGGAATGAAAAGTCTCCATGTCATGGTGTTACAGGAAAACAATCGGGTGGTGTGATGAAGTGATTCACTCTCACTGTACCAACCCTAAGATGTTTCTTTTCCTATAACGTCCTTTAATCCTCTTATTCCACAACAGTTTACAACGGAGGACAACTTTTATTTAATAARAACTATAAAATCGGTGSAAGTTGTGGAACATTGACAGAACATTAGGTTATACTTTATAGCAGCGATAAATGAACCGTTTGACAAAACATTTTTGGGCTTTTATTCATTCTGGCTCAATTGTTTCCTTTAGACACAAAGATGTCAAGTAAACTAAATGTTTTCAGTGGATTTTTGGAGATTGTCAAAGCCAAGAAAAAGAACATTTATACACTGATACTGCCTTCACTGTTAGCCCAGCATTAATGAACTAAGGGTATGCATGGCTTAACATCCGCTCTGTGAAATAGAACATTAGTATTTGGATGTTGTTTGAACACCATGTTATATACTTAACAAAAATATACGAAATACCATAGTGTAACCACCATGTGATGGATTGGCACCATGTCTCMTGGGATAGGCTCCAAGCCCCAACGACATTGTAAACAGGTTAACATGGTAAAGACAATAAGTGAGAGTGAGTGATAATGTCAGTGAGTCATGATCACACCTTGTGTGTATTTTTAAATGAAMCTCAACCAACATATTTTGTAAAAAAAAAAATGTGAGACAACTGTAAAAAGTGAAGTTTTTTTAGAAAAGCTTTTTTCTAAATCAAACAAAATTCAAACCCATCATATGATATTTTGGCATTTATGCTTTTTCACACCCTTGTGACGGCTTTTCGATAGATTTAAGTTTATGTTAATTTGTCATTATTGTCTGTAAATTGTCAATTTTTCATTCTTGATGTTATAAATTGAGGAGAAAGGCTCCTGTCTGAGGTTAATTGATCACCTAAAATCATACTGCATTCTTGTCCTTGAAGTGTTAGTCCCAGGAACACTGGGCGTGATGCATGGACAAACCCAAAATCTAGGCCTAGTTTATCTGTGTAAATTATCCACACACTCAGACATATCGTTATTCAGGCAGTGGTCTGAATAGAGTTACTGATTCATTTCCTGCCATGGATTTGTGAGGTGAAAGGAAGCGAGAACCCAGATGAAACCATGATGAGAAGATGAGAAACTCACCGACCGAGAGCTGAAAATCGAAAACTGCAGCTGTGATAACTGAATCCTCACCAGCAAATAACCGAATTTTAAATTACCATTTGCACTCTAACAGTCATTAAACAAGTCTCATTTTGTCATACTGTATGTTTCCTTTTTTTGCAAAACATTTGGGAAACCCTTGATAGTATAGAATTTTTTTTTTGCAATATTCTACCATTACATTGTTTGTATAAACTGCTGCGCGTTAGGCAGCTTAATCATTGATTTTAGTCATGAGTTAGTTAAGGCTTGGTGGCTCAGGTAGAGATGTTTAAAATAAAGATATCATCTATATAGTACATCAGACCACACATATCTTATATATAGTAGATCAGGCCACAGATACCGTATATAGAATATATTAGACCATATTATATTAGACCACCAATATCTCAAACACAGACTGCAATCAGACAGCAGATATATTATAGAGTACAGAATACAAGGCCATATATTTTATATAGGAGGTAAGACAACTGATATCTTATGTTGATTAGATCACATCACAGATATATTCAGATCAGAACACCGATATATTATATAGGATAGATCAGATAAATGTAAAAATATTCACATTTATCTGAAGAGGTTCTCTTATCGACYTTATAGCCCGATTTCTGTGTGAAAGTCCTTTCTCTTTCTCTCTCACACACACACACACACACAAAACCCATTTATGACACAGACGCCACTCCAAAGGAAAGGAAAGGCCAGCAGTGATTTTTTTCCGAAGCTGACACAAAATGAGAGAGCATGAGACAAAAATCTTGAGCTTGTGCTAAAATCAGAACTAGACTCAAGGACACACATTTGATAAATACAAAATCCTTCACACCATTATTTCTCTACCCCTTTTTCACTGCACACTTTGTTCACTTTCAAAAGATTTCATAAAAATATTCAAAAGAGAAAAACTCCCATCCCAATTTTTTCCCTCCATGGGAGCGATAATTATTTTATTACACCTGTACATCGCAAAGTGTTTTTTCTCTCCTATATTACCGCTATTTCACAATAATTCATCATTTTTATTGTTTAAATGAAGACTATCATATTTTTAWTCAATAGCTGTATAATATAATGCTTAGGATTGTCTGGTTGTCTTTTACATTATAATAAAAGTCACACGTTCGTCTCGCTTGAAGTTATAATGCAACTTTTACAGTTACAAAGTTAGCGCTTTACCTCTGACTCACACCTGTGAAGCAAACACCTCCTTACAGAACACCTCACCATATCAACTATAACGTCACATCCATTTATGTGCAGCATCTGCCATCAGAGCCCCTCTGAATGAGCTGTTACTATAGAAACGATGAAAATGACATTTTAGAACAAGCGCATTAATACAAATCTAAAAGTGATTTGTACCCACACTGCACTACTGACTACGTAAACTCCATCCACTAATGCATTAAAGATCTACTCTGCATATAAMACACACTCAAAGCACAGGCTCAGACGTTCTACGTTTAACTGTGTTCATATTCTCGTTCCACATAAATAATACGAGACGGGCCATGACGCAAACCGGCTCATGTACAGATGCACTCGTTCACGTTGAGTGGTCTGAAAGCAGCGATTAGCATTCTTTTCCCTCGGAAAGCAGATCAGGTTGATGAGTGAAGCTTATTAGAGTCGCTCTAACAAGAACCCTCTCGAAAACAGSCTGTATACGCTTGATGGATCCTGAAACAGGAGATGAGCTTGATAATAGTGGGGCTTTGTGGTAGCTATAGGTATGTGAGTTGCAAGTTGATACCTGATGTAACTGTTAGCGAAGCATTTTGGCTGTAGAGCTTGTGAGCGGAGTTTGATGCTACGCAGCGGTACAAACCTCCATCGTCTGCTGTGACGTCCAAAATCTGCAGAATGCCATTTGGAAGTGTTACAAACCTGTTACAGAGAAACAAGAGAGTGGGATATATTACATTTTAAGTTATGTTTCATAAATTCACACCTCAATCATATTAACATACAAATAGTTCATGCATTTATCATCAGTTAGCGTTTGTCAGGGTTAGGGTTGTAGTCAATCCGTAGATTATCCTAGACCTGGAGTACAAGGCACCCACCTACCCAGGGTTAGCCACCTACTGTACAAAAGAGGTTCTTTTAGTGTAGTCATGTTTTGGAAGCAAACTCAAGCAGGAATGTCTCAAACCAGGGACTCCACGCTAACTAAACGTCTGTGCCGCCCAACAAGACCTAATTAAGAATTTTGTCTTCCTACGTCCAGTGTTTGCAGTACACACTCTGGATCCACCATCTCCCTATAAGGTCTTGTGCAAAAGTTTGGGCACCCCTTGATTAACAGATTTTGGTGATTTTTTAATTGCAAAGATGTTAACACAGTCTCTCTTGGAAATGGACAAAATGCACAATATTTTCAGCAAACACTGGTGCATAGTTACTTTTTAGGTCATAAATTGAACAAAGATAAAAAATAAAATAAAAACATTATTGTGGCACTGTGCAAAAGTTTGGGCACCCTACATAATCAGTACTTAGTAACACCTCCTCTGGCAGATATCACAGCTTGCAAACGCTTTTTATAGCCAGCTCAAAGTCTTTCAAATCTTGTACGTGGGATTTTCTCCTATTCTTTCTTGCAAAAGGCTTCTAGTTATTCTAGTATTCTTTGGTCGTCTTGCATGCACAGCTCTTTTAAGATCTGCCCACAAATGTTCAATGATGTTTAAATCAGAGAACTGTGATGGCCGTTCCAAAACCTTCAGCTTGCGTCTCTTGAGATTTTCAATAGTGGATTTCAAGGTATGTTTAGGATCATTGTCCTGTTGTAGAAGCMWTTCTATTTTTAGCCTCAGCATTTTTTTTTACAGATCGTGTGATGTTTGCTTCCAGAACTTGCTGGTACTGTATTTAGTGGAATCCATTCTTCCCTCCACCCGTGCAATGTTTACTGTGCCACTGGCTGCAACACAACCCCAAAGCATGATAGATCCACCCCCATGTGTAATAGTGGTCAAGGTGTTCTTTTCATGAAATGCTGCTACTTTTTTTCTCCAAACATGCCTTTGCTGATTGTGGCCAAAGAGTCTATTTTAACTTCATCAGTCCACAGCACTTGTTTCCAAAACGCATCAGATGTTCTGTTGCATACTTCTGATGTTGGATTTTATGATGRGTAAGCAGGTAAGGTTTTCATCTGCTGACTCTTTCATGAAGGTCTTGTGGAATGGTGCACCACCACTCCTGAGTCTGCTGAATCTTCCTGCAGGTTTTTTGCAGTCAAATGGGGGTTTTGATTTGTCTTTCTGACCAGCATACGAGCAGTTCTCTCAGAGAGCTTTCTTGGTCTTCCAGATCTTATCTTGACCTCCAAGGTTCCCCTGAACTTCCATCTCTTAAGTACATTTTTCACTGTGGAGCCTGCAAGCTGACAACGCTTTGTTATCTCCTTGTCGCCTTCTCCTGCATTGTGGGCATCAATAATKATCATTTTCAGAGTCTTACACAGCTGCTTAGAGGAACTCATGGTTGTTGAGGGTCCGCAAGTGTGTACACAAGGTTTGAAGAGTCAAAGTATTTGTAAAGCTTTGAAATTGGCATTTACTAATGACAGCTGTYKCCAKSCRTCAGATCKAAYRAGCYGATTAAGGTCTGAAACCTTGTAAAAAGAATCTGAGACTCTGGAACTCCTAGAGTGCCCAAACGTTTGGACAGTGCCATAATAATGTTTTTATTTTTTTTGCTCAATTTATGGCATAAGAAGTAACTATGCATCAGTGTTTTCTTGAAAATATTGTTCATTTTTTTCCATTTCCATGGGAGACAGTCTTATCATCTTTTCAATGAAAAAATCACCAAAATCTGTTATTTATCAAGGGGTGCCTAAAGGTTTGCATAATCCTGTATGTATGAAAATATACTGTAATTATTGAAACATATTATTCTGCAATATGTAAAATATAAACAATTTAATTTTTCACAATTTTAAAGAAAAATCATAACATTTCTTAATATTTATACATGATATACAGTAAGTGCGCTCTATATTTGAAGTACAGTCAAAAACAAATTAGATGGTTACCACGTGACAGTCTATATTTCTAATTTCTTCCTTCACATGTGTTCAAAATGTGTTTTTGTCCTCTTAGAACATTGTATGTGTGAGAACAGTCTGGCTCGCTGTATTGTACGAATTAGCACACAAACGCACAGCTGGGTAACAGCACACTGACGTGAAGTAATGTCTTAATTGTTTAAATAGCTTCTTTCATAAAGAAAATGCAGCTCTGAAAGCGTTTGCAAATTCACTCACACTGAGCTTTATTAAAAAGCTTTTTTATTAGTAATTTCATTACAATACATCATTTGATATTCCAGGCAAATGTATTACATTACTGCACCATTCATTATAACTTTACACCGTTTGTATAAAAGCCAATGTGGGTTTGGTAGCTAAAGAACTTATTATGTTAGTCTTAGTTTATGTCTGCCTTCTTTACTTCCTACTGTATATTGCATTTAACATGGTAGAGGATGGCACTAAGTATATTTTTCAGTATAATTTTACCACACATTATTATTTTTTAGTAATCTCTTAAGAAGTTTGAGAAATATTATATTTAGATTTATTATGTTTTTGCCAGTTTTAATAAGGTTAAAACGATCCTCGAAGATTATTCTAATAATTTCCTATGTTACACTTATCTACTTATGACATAGCATGAGACGTATCATTCTAGCGGCTAATGTTATAAATCATTAATACTAATTTTATTCGTTCATTTATTAGTCTTTCCTAAGTAATCTGACAACAAATCTGAGGAAAATCTCAATTTACAGACAAATTTATTCTGTTTTCATTCTGCTTTCATGTTGTTTTGTTCTCAAAGCAATCCGTTCAGCTTATTCTTATAACCGCCTCTTACATTACCGTTATAGCAGTCGACGTTAAACGCCATTAATGTGTCGTTTTAGACGTCCAGTCTCTCTTTTCAAAAGTCATTTGTCAACACGTTGAGGAAAATATTCTTATTCTGAACAAATATAGCAACATTCTGCCATATAAAGTACCCCTATGTGTTAGCTAGCTAAATCATTGACTTCAGTCATTAGCTAGTTTATGCTCTGTGTCTCTCAGTTTCTCAGTTGCCTAGCAACAGGTTTTTCACTATTTATACACTCGAACAGCAAGAATCAAAGTAACTCTCTTCTTATAATTTCACATATTTCACTTCTCATTCTAGCAGACGATGCTAAGAGACAAAAAGTGAGGTTTTAGCCCTACACAGTCTTTTTTTAAGTAGTTTGTCAACACATCTGAGGGAAATGTTGTAATTCCATACAAATTTGTTGTGTTTTTAGCAACATTCTGCCTTTACATTGTTTGTATAAAAGACTTCTATGTGTTAGCTAGGTAAATCAATGCCTTTAGTCATTCGCTAGTTTATGCTCGGTGTCTCTTAGCTTCTTAATTGCTTAGCAACAGGGTTTCCACAATTAAGACCAGCAAAACCTAAAGCAAACCTCTAATAAGAATTTCTAGTATTACACTAGCTAAGAGTCATTAAAATTTCATTTTAGTCCTTATGTGTCTATTCTTTTAGTCATTTGTCAACACATCTGAGGAAAATGTTGACCTTCTGGGCGAATTTACCCCATTTTCACTGTCTTTCAAAATGTTTCTTTGACTGCTGTCTTAGCTAGCTAAATCATTAGCCTTAATTATCATAATTTATGTTTGGTATCTCTCAGTTTCTCAGTTGCCTAGCAACAGCTTTAGTCTCAGCAGATATTTAAAATTAAAATAAAATATTATGTTGTGTTTTAAGTTTTTCAAACATTTATACGGTACATAGGGCCGTGCATCTTCAGTAAAATGAAGCAAAGAGGAAAAGTGTGCTTAAACTCCAGCTGAAAAAAATGTGACCAGAACATCTGAGAATCTGAATATAGGTCAGCGGCGGCTGTGCGTCAGAGCTTTACAACCTCGAACAGACCGTTTTGCTTGTCAATAGTCATCTCCCTCCTCCTGTCTTTTCCCGCATGGCATCATGGCTGCTGTGGAGGAGAGCTCATGTTGCACAAGGCCTTGACTGATCCACCACAACCCTCCAGAGACCGCCGTTTTCTCTCCCCCACTCCACCACAGTATTATAGACTATTAATCCAGCAGACAGATTGCCGTCTGTGGGAAACACACAGCTTGAGAGCCTGCAGTATCTGTGTGAGCGTGTGTGAGTGTGTGTGTGAGAGAGAGAGAGAGAGAGAGAGAGAGAGAGAGAGAGAGAGTATGTGTGAGAGATAGAGAGAAAATGGACTGCATGAATTATTAGTTCAGGGGTAGAGAATTTTTCCAGCAGGGGTTGAGTCAGGACAACACAACATCAGAGCAAAGAGCTCAGCGGCACGGCGCTGACCCGCAAGAGCTGAAGCTGTGAATTTAAAGCGAGCCATGTGTTGATACTGCAGTGCAGGAGGAGTGTGTGAGGTGGGGGAAACTCGTTTGTTCTTATTAGCAGCAAAGATAGAGAGGTGACCGAGGCGACAGAAGAATTTTCCACTGTGCATTTATGCATTCAGGAAACACTCTTATTCTCCCAACATAGGCGTGCAAATTAAGGGTTAAAGGTCTTGCTTTTTTCACAGAGTTCACATTAGCATGCGACAGGTCACTTGTCTTGCTTGCAGTTTGTCGCATGTGGGCGTGTACTCTCTGTTTTTTTGTTTTGTTTTAAGCAAGAAATAAAACACCCGGAGATGTGCTCTTCCAGGAAAATAATCAGTGCATAAGGATGCATCACGGCATAAGGAACAGTGAGGACTGACCGACTCATGGTTGATTCATTTACAATAAAGTGGACATACAGTACAACCCCAAAGTGTTTTATTTATCGTACACCTTGTCAATTTGCCAACAATTCCATACTTTTTACCCATTTATGGTGACATTTTTGTCATGGATTGTCCATGAAACAGGTTTCAGTTATTATTTATGTTACAGTAGCTATAAATAATCCTTCCCAGAATCTTCTCTGGAAGGTAATAAGAAAAAAATACACTACTTGGCATGTTAGGAAAAAAACATAATGTAAAGTGTTTTCTAACGGCAAAATCTGTGACAAATCACGCACTCACTTATCATGTATACCGCCTTATCCTGTATATAGGATGGAGCTTATGCCAGAAGACTTAAGGCACGAAGCGAGGTACACCGACAGGGCACCAATCCATCACAGAGCACATACACACACATGCTCATTCACACACTACAAGCAATCTGGGAACATCAAATAGCCTAATCTGTGTGTCTTTGGATTGTGGGAAAAAAAAGCACCCAGAGGACACCCACCACGCCTGGGTTAGAACATGCAAACTCCATGTATACAGACCAAAGGCGAGAATCAAGGGTTAGGGATCAAGGGTGTCTTTTAAAGGAAATACACATTTCTTTTTGTTTTCATTTTTAAATGGCAATGTGATAAAAACAAATACTAAATACACATACTGTACAGCAACACTATAAGGTCCCACTCTAAGCTGCGAGTAATGTATGAGGAGCGCTCAAGTCAAAGTGGGACTTTTGATTGCGCAGAATAACAGAACACAGTTACAGTATAAGAATAAAAACTTTATTCCTCTATATAATCCCCTGTACCAACACCTACACTAATACACCTATCCCAGCAGTCCCTAGTGCTTGGATATCATCAAGGCATAAGATTTCAAAGGATATGTTGATGATTCTAAACTTCCGTGTTTAGGTTTGTTTGGCTTTTGTATCATACATGAGTACAGTAGGTGGTTACTATGCTCGTAACAACCTTCCTAAGTCAATTCGAGCACAGTATGCTGAGGCACAGTATCCATGCCTGCGTACAATACAGAAGGTTCACATTATGCAAACATACTTGGGTCATATGTACTCATATCCACGCATCGTGTCCCTATTGTGAAAGCAGCCTAAATATGTGGGATGATGTATAGATTAAGTTTATTTTTGTGTCTGTGTATCATGGGATGACATAGTGTTGGCAGTTATTAAAAACTTTCTTTTAAGATAAGAACTTTGAAAAAAAAGTCCAATATTTTGCACAAATGTTTAAATGAAAGAATTGTTTGATTTATTTAAAAACAAATTTATACTTTTTACTTTTTTAAAAGGTACCGGTAACTCGTGGTTTTTACCTCTGTACTGTTCTGTGATTCAGTTCACGTTGCCCTTCTGCTGTTTCACGTATTCGAGAGTTCAGTGTTAAATGGAATATATTTGGTTGTTTAATTCAAAAGCAGGGATGATGATGGTATATAAGGAATAAATTAATCTTCATCTAAATTGCAAATGCAGGAAAGACTCACCACATGATGTGCACTCTAACCTGCTCTGTATGCTAAACATATCAAAACRAGACCATGTGAGAAACAAAGGAAGACGAACAACACAAAATTACAGCCATATGTGTCATGAATAATAAGGTATCTGTGTCCGCTTTCTTATTTAAATGATAAACCACAGTAGCTCCATGAAACAACAAAGAAGATCTAAAATAAAGCAACTTTTTCTGTCTGGTTCTATAGAAAATAATAAAAATAATTCTTAGCACAATTCAGGAGGCAGAAAAAAGGCAGGAGAAGACAAGCGTACAGTATAGTGGAATCTTTCAGCAGTGTACAGAATACACGAGTCAAACAGATGAGTCTCACCTCGGTGTACTGACTGATTCAGCAGATACAGGAAGCGGCATGTGGTTCTTCTCCCAGGTGATGCTGGGAGCGGGTACACCGTCTATGTGGCACTCAAAGCGTGCAGTACCCCCGACCGGTACAGCCTGAGCCTCAGGGTCTCGGAGGAAAGCGGAAAGTCCTGAAGATGAAAGGAAATGAGGTGAGAAATGTAATTAGTGCAGTAAACTCTGCAGGTAGCTTATGGGGGCTGTGAAGATGGAATTTTCGTTCCTGTGAAACAAGAAGCATTTTAGAAACTCATAACTCGTGCTTCACATACTTTCACTATAATTAGCTATAAATAAGCGGCATTAGCACTTTTTCCTTTGCTAAAGCTATATCCTCATATTCACTTTACCGCATGAATGATAGCGTTTGCTAAATGAAAAGTAAATGAAACCTGTGATCTAAGTTAGAAGAAAATGTGTAAAAATTGCTTTCTCTCATCTAAATAAATGAAGTAGAAATTTACACCACGAGCCGCACCACGAGTATTTATAATGGACCCTGGGCTTCTGAGGGGGTCAGTGGAGTAGGAGTTAGTGACACACACACAGGAAGACCTTCCCATTTGGAGATAGAATGGGATTCTTAATTAGCAACTAAAAAGGAAACTGAAAACACGCAGACGCAGATGATGCGGTTCTGCCCTTCGTGAGGCCCGCATTGTTAAATTTACAGTTAAGAAAAACACAAAAAAATGACCTACACCTGATTGAGACAATGTTTTAAACTATAATCTAAGGTCAATTTTATTATATGAGTTTTAAGTAAAAACTACAACTACATACAGTAAAAGGATTACGTCTTAGACCTGGAGAAGAAAAAAAATGAATAAAATACACAAACAAAGAAAAAGGACAGCTTGTGCAATGTTTATAATCATATTCAAACAGATGTCTTAATTAAAAAAAAAAAAAAGACTTTCCAGACTTCAGAAATATAATTTATTGCGTGTTTTATGACACTTAGCATTTACTACTGTGTGAGAGGGGACAAGAAGTAGATTTATTTTTAATTAATAGAAATGTCTATGCAAGCAAAGTGACAAAAGTCACAAAATCACCCTACKAACATGGGAAAAGAGGTGCTGATCTGGGAATTACACCCCACACAGACATCATGGTTTTCACATCAATGTGTTTTTCTGTTACACATGTTAATGACTTAAAGATGTCTGTCCAGCATGAGGACAAAGAAGAGCAGGACGTTAAAGAGTTGATCTCTAG
>QMIH01000854.1:90516-118522 GCA_003987875.1 Clarias batrachus
ACCATTTATTTCCCTGAGTGAGAAATCTAGGGAGATCCCGAGCAGACCTCAGTGACTGGACTGTCCAGGTTATACTCACCTGGTGCATCATATCTCTCACCAGTAAACAAAGGCAAGTATAAGTATKCATATGGAAGTAAAACAAAAGTGAATTAAACAACTCAAATGTGGAAAAGCAGTGACTGAGTGAAACACATAGATTGCAGCTACACTGCAGTGTCACATATTGATCACATAAGTGTCTATATTACTGTAGGGTAATATGTGGTTGACAATGCCCCGTTTTACAGAATCAATCTCAGATGATAGGTCAAACMAAAAAGTCCCTGCTGGGTGAGTCCTGCTCTGAGCTGTGAAGAATTTTTGTTGTTTTTGGTCTTTCAGCTGCTCCCATTGAGGAGTCGCCACAGCAGACTATCCGGTCCACAAACAAAGGGTTTTACGCCAGATGCTCTTCCTGATGCAACACTCCCAATTTATCTGGACTTGAAACCAGAACTGCATCCAAGCGGCAGAAGTTTGATTATTGGGTAGGAATTGAACCCGAACCTTTCTGGCAGGCGAGAAACCTACAAATTCTACAATGCAATTATGTAAAAGAATTATTTAAAAAATAAGTTTAATTGTGATGTTTTCAATCAAATTACATGACAAGTGAAATATTTCAAGCCTTCTCTTTTAATTTTTGGTGATTAGGGCTTATGGCTCGTAGGTTTTGTTCCATTATTTCTCTACTTCATTACAGTTCTTGTACTACAGTATCCCGCTAAGGTCTGATAAGAAATTAAACAAATCACATACAGTAATGTCYTATTCTACAGAACATATCGCCGACATTAAGCAACRCGTACCTGCTATTTATTACTGGTTGATTGACCGCAACATCTATCAGTAGCAGAGTGTAAACATCCCTTTCCTGCCTTCAATGTTCCTCAAAAAAACTTTGAACACATTCAAACCAGAACTGTCACATGACAGAATGAAGCGAAGCTATTGGTTTGTGATGACACATCAGCTATTGMTAGAAAATCAAGCAGATRCGTGACATGCTTTGGTCAAAACATGTAAATTTATAGCTTCTAAAATCCGTAAATATAGCAGTTTTATAGAAGAATTTGACATTTTTCCAAAATGAGTGTACGTCTGAAAATCACTTTTTTGCTGCAAAATTGTTCACATGTAAATATGAGACCTTTATTATAAACGGGGSAAAAAAACATCCAACAAAAGCCTTAGACATGACGCAATACCATGCTTTCTGACCGAAAAGTGATTTGGAAACCTTGAGCTTCGGTTAATACTGCTCCTCATATTATACTCTTTTCTTTAAAGACAGCCATGCGTAAATAATTTTTGAAGTATGTTTTCTCTTCCATCCAATTGACCTTTATTTTATCACTACTGGGTACTCCATTAGACATGCTAATATTGTATCTTATAATTTCAAGGCAATTCAGTGCCTTTACCATAAATGCATCACTTAAAATAATATTTCTAAAAGTACATTTTGAAAAAAAAGTTAAATATTTGTATGACGTTAAAGAAATGTGCACTTTTCATGTGTATATAGATATTTTGAAAGTACGAAAAAATAAGAGATTCCACTTCAGGATTTCTGACATGCTTTAAAAAACTTCCTTTCTTTAATGAAACTGTTTGTCAATGTCCCTGAGAGAACTCAAGAGCAAAGAGTCAGACAGAATATTAATGAGATTTAGTTTATTTCTACATGCTGCTTAATCTCGTTTAATGAATTCATATATTTTCTTTATATTCTTTGTGTATGGTAAATATTTTCTGTATGTCATATTCACTCTTTTCTTCAGCACATAAGTGGCAGAATTTTTTTCGGCCTTGATGGATGCTAGCCTTAAATACGGATTTTCTTCTTTTTTTTTTAGGTTAGAGCTGCAGGGGTCGAGTACTCACATCAAACACGGATTATGATACGTTTTACTCACTCACTCGCTCATATACCACTTTACCCTTTTTTATTCAGGGGGGCCTGGAGCCTATCCCAGAAGGCGGGGTACACCCTGGACAGGGTGCCAATCCATTGCAGATGATACGTTTTAGTTGGTTTTATCGTAACTAATAATATAATTGTTTAATAGTCAAATTTAATGTTTAATTATCTGATTAATTATTTGCAGAGTTACAGCTGCTTTTCCTCTTAGAATGTCTCTTATGGAGTTTGGAATCTGACAAAATAAAAATGAAAATGACTCTTTTTAATCTAAAGTTATTTCCACATCCCTAAATAAAAGAATTTGTCTTCCTGTGGTGTCATAAATACATTTACATTCTAGCTAGGGGAAAAATAGCTTTTTAGTAAAGAGACAGTAAAGAGCAAACATCTTAGGAACATGCAAAGAAATGCSTTTAAAAACAATTACATTATGTTAAAAAAAAATCGCTATTAAAAACCGCAGTAAGCAGTATAAAACTAAAACATAGTCAATATTAAGTGTAACAGGGCTTTGCTGTTTAAAAATAGGTCAGTTGTCTTAGGTTCACTTTGGGAAGTTTAATAAGAAAATTAACCGATACGATTTTCTGAGCTTTCCAGAGAATTTAGAAGTGAAGGTGAGAGGTAACTGAGTTCATGTACTTATCACGTATCTGTCCTTTACTTCAATCGTTTCATTAAATGTTTATTATTAAATGTATTGTCAATTTTTGTAATCTTGTATTTGAATTTATTTTGTATTGTGTAAATACTGCCCTTGGTTTGTGAAAGCTAATTTTATAAGGAACGGGCTACATTTAATTACAGTACTTGTGCTCGATTCAGTTRTGAAGCTGTTAAATAAAGCTTTAGAGCTCCAGCTCTACTTCTTTTTTAATAGACTCAAGGTTTCAAAATTTTATCGGATATTGAATCAAGCTGTTTATAAAATTGCCAGACTAACACTGTTGCGACTACACGGTGGCTTAGTGGTTAGCACTGTCGCCTTGCACTTCCAGGGGTTCGATTCCCATCTCTAGGTGCATGGAATTTGTATGTTCTGCCCGTGTTTGGTGGGTTTCCTCCCACAATCCAAAAACATGCAGATTAGCCTATTTTTAAATTGATGGGGCTTGAACCCCCAACCTTCTGATCAATAACCCAGAGCCTTAAACGTTTGAGCCACCATTGGTGATTCCCATCCCAGGGGCATAACATAAAGTCAGAGCATCACATATGACCAAGCACACTAGTTTGCCTGCTTCTTCTTTTTTTTGCTTCAGTGGCAAAAAAGTGACAAAAAATAGAACTTGGCACTATGTGGTAACTTGTGATACGGAGTTGAGTTCTACTTCTGTTTCAGCGTCATTTAGCAAACAGATGTATTTGGTTCATTATTAAACAATACCCACTGAATAAACCTGCAGAAATACTTCGGTTGGCTTAATGATATTACAGGAAGGAATCTACGGCTTTATGTGTACKGCGTTGTGTTTACGAGTAGTATAGCATTACGGGGGACGAGGTCAGAATGAGACCAGACAATCTGGTGGCCCAGTATATGATTTTACTGGCCTTATGGACTTTCATTAGGATTTTTGTCTAAAAACTGGTATATAGTAATATGTTGCTACTGTATATACTTATCACCTGCMCACAGTGCCAAAACTACAAATGAAGGGTTTCCTGACCAGGATAGTACTGAGCTTAATTGGCCAGCCACATGATCTCAACCCTAYAGAGAATCAAGAGGAGGATGAGAAACACTTGACCCAACAATACAGATGAGATGAAGGCTGACATTAAAGCAACCTGGTTTTGCGCATTCCACACTGATGCAGTAATTAATGCTATAAAAGCCCTGACCTATGGGGTGCATAGATGAACATATTTCTTTTTTCAAAATGTGTGCATATTTAATCCTTTCAAATATTATAATTTTGAAAAATTAAGCAAAAAAAGGATTGAAACACTCTACATGTAGAGTTTCACATTTAAAATTCAATTACATGATRTTCAAATGTGCGATTAGGAAGAAGGCATCTTTGCTGTAGTACATTCTGATCTTTGTGCTTTGTTGCGTTTGGGAAACGGGGTCCTGCTCCTGAGCAAAGTTTCTCAATGAGCACACAGAAATCGTGGATGATACGCAAAGAGTGAGAGATAAAGACTCGTTAAACATTAGCTCAGGATATTTCAGAGTGTTTCATCACTCGCTGGCTAAATAAACACACACACACACACACACAGCACTGTAAACTCGAGCCCTGCTGATGTAGACGTCACAGCCCAAATGTTTTTTGTGGGTTTTTTTGCTGATATTGCTTTTCTTTTCATGTTCACTGCAGGGTTTTATTTCTAAGCCTGAACTTTTTACGCAGTTATGGCTCATTCTGATTACACGTGCTAATTTGGGTTCAAATCKTTCTTTTTTTCTTTCAAACGTGATCTTCCGGTGAATGCTACTGGATAACGCTGACCCGGGGGCGGAGCTTTGTATGAAGGCATGCGTGAGAGAATTGATTTTTCTTGCTTTTTTTTTTTTCCCCCTCGCCCCAGTGATTCAGCGTTCCAGTATTCCACAGAGAAGCTGTATAAATCAGGTTCTCACTGGGGAATTAGATGATGGGGATTTTGCAGCCCTGTAGTTTTCTTTGTCAATGCAAATAGAGAAGAGTGTAAGTACAGTGCAGGAAGTGACGGGCCAAAGAGCGTTCTGTTCTGAAATATCGGTTTTTCTGTTTGGATTGCAGGTAATGGGAACATTTCATCATCACTTTCAAAAAAAAAAGAGAGAGAGACTGCTAGCAGAGCAGCATTACATCATAGCTGGCTGATTTAAACAGGATAGTGAAAGTTGTAATTTTTGGCGTGTCAATCACCACCAGTCACACACGCAGAACTGAAATTAAAAAAGAGCAAAAAAAAAAAAGGCCCCTGATGTGATGGTAAATAACTAAAAAAGACCAGGCTGAAGAAATCACACTGTAATTAGTATCAACCACTAATTACACTGTCACAGGCTTCGGGAGTATTTAGGAAGATCATTATGTGTCATGCCTTATTACTTCAAATCAAGAATGAGTACAACAGTGAATACATGCAAAAGTGGGCGATCCAAAACTGGGTCTTGTACATACTGTATCATGTATAAGTTAGATGTCACAGGGATGTAGTGTGTGTCAGCACTGTTGCCTTACACCTTCAGGGTCAAGGGTTCCAGGGTCAATTCCCACCTTGGGTCTGTGTGCGTGGAGCTGTTCATGTTCTCCCCGTGCTTGGTGGGTTTCTTCTGGGTACTCCGGTTTCCTCCCACATTCCAAAGGCATGCAGATTAGTCTCAATGGTGTGTGTGTCTCTGTGTGTGTGTGTGTGTGTGTGTGTGTGTGTGTGCCCTGTGATGGATTGGCACCTGTCCGGGGTGTACCCCACATCATGTCCTAAGTCTCCTAGAAGAGACTCCAGGTACCCGGGACCCTGTATACAGGATAAAGCGGTATAGACGACGAGTGTGTGAGTGAGTTTCATGTCATAGTCACGAGTTTCATAGGTAGTTTTATGTCACATCGCCGCGCTCAAGTTATCGTAGTACTATACACCACAGTGCGGTAAAATTCTCGATTCGGATCGGTCCAGACAATAAACTGCTTATCGTTATTGTTTCTATAGTAACAGGGAATATAGTAACACCATAATTGCCTGGCTAGAACACTTCTCTACCTTACTCCAGTTAGATAAACAGAAAGYGGGTACGTACTGGCCAGCTGCAGAGTGACACTGCGACTGGTGAGCGTCCCGAACGAGCTCCCGCTCAGACAGCTGTAGGCTCCCTCCATTCCTGCCGAGACTTTCCTGTCATGAGCCGATGGTAGGAGGAGCAGCGAGCTGTTGGGAAGCAGGCGGACGGCCTCGCTCTCGCTCAGCACCACCCCGTCCTGGAGCCAGGTGATGTTGAGCGGGGTCTCGGCGCTCCCGAGATGGCAGTCCAGCAGCAGAGGACGAGGAGGTTCCAGAAGCACATGGATGGGACCAGCACCGCAGCTCAGCTCCACAGACATGGGGTTTTCTGTAGAGACATAGAGGATCAATATTTTGGTTGGCCATGTCACATTATCTTCATGATAAAAAGTTCACGTAAAAAAATAACACAGTGGACCATGTGGGTATACTGAATTATACCACAGTACAGTTAAATGAATCGCCATTCATTTCTCCACACTGACTCCAAAATCGACTTCTAAAATCGATAAATAATTATAGATACATTATTTATTACATTTATAAAAGAGATGCACCGGTCGATCAAAAAATATTCCGGCCACTGTTTGGGTTTCAGCTTGATCAGCCATGACCGTTCAGCCTGGGATATAAGCGATTCTGTACCGAGCACAGGAGCCTCTGAGGGGCGCAATGGAAAGGCACTTTCATCAAACATAGCGCACGTTAAAAAGCCTCTGATCTGACTTTTTCTCCAAACTCTAAAACGATAAAACGTTGTAGTTTCTTTATAATCCTACAGATGGCGCTCTAAATTATTCACCCATTGGCATCCTGTGTCGTAACAGTGAATTATTTTCTATACATATTTTCAGAGACACGCACTGCTCATTAACAATGTAGCTTTTTGTTTCATTTAATTTGAGGTTAAATGTTAAACTCTTGTACTTAGTTTGTATTGTTTAAATGCTGCTCTTGCTTTGTAAGACTACACTTAGTTACTCATATTTAATTTAATTTAAATTTGAAGCTGTTGAATAAAGATAAGGTGTGAAAATTTCGAGTTTTGACGTTTTCAAGGTTCAAGGTCTTCAAATACAGAGAAAGAACAATGTAAAAGTGTAAAATAGTTTGCAATATTAAGCAGCGTGTGTTACTGCACAAATAATTGATTTAAAATAATCTTTTTACAATTTGGTTGAAGAACAGTGTCAATCCTGCACCCTTTGCTTAAAACTAGACAGTAAATCATCCTTACTATCCAACAAGCACAGACAGCGATCCTCATTGCCTCAAACACACACACACACACACACACACACACACAAGTACGGAGTCTACATAAAAACTTGATCTTGTAGAAAGAAAAAAATCAATATTATGTACGGAATATAAATAAATTTTTCAATTTCTAATCACACAAACAACTACATTTCTAAAAATCACCTTTGGGCCGTTTCACATATAGCGCCTTAAATCAGAACTAACTGTCATCTGTAAGCGTTTTATGGCTTGCTCTTGACAGAAATAAAAGAAAACATGACCAATTATTTAACCAACTATTAATATGTCGGCGGTCATTTAAGCTCTTGAACGACACACACACACACACACACACACACACACAGGTTTCTTGTACTTAAAGAACAGATTTAATTTCAAGGATTTCTTTGCATTAGGATTCATCTGAAATGGAAGGATACAGCATCCAAATTTAATATAAGAAAATCCCAAAATTTGGAGTACAAGGTTTATTTTTTTTATTTTTATTTTTTTCTGGAATCAACACAGAGTCAATTTATATACATACACTTAAATTATGAATTAAGTGCTGCTTAAAATGCCAAAATATCTTTACATTTGGCGAGCTCAACTTCTCTTTAAATTAGTGATGATGATGATGAAGTCCAGCTGCTCAATCTCTGTGCAACAGAAAAACTGTCGTTGCATTGACAAACATACAGTACAATGGGAAAGTCCAAGGAGTTCATTGCTCTGATAGAGCCCTGATAAAGAGGATGGTAGATTTACAGAAGGCAGGACTGTCTCTTTGAACTTTTCTAAGCAACTACAGCTTTCACTAGATGGGTGAAGAGTTTTTGGAGAAAAAGTTAAAGGGTTAAAGCTAAAAATAAGCTCTTCAGCTTTAATGTAATTAGTGATACAGTGGAACCTTGGATTACGAGCATAATTCGTTCCGGAAGTGGGCTTGTATTCCACTGGGAGGGGGGGAAGGTGAGAGAGTGACGCTCGGTGTCCAAATAAGAGTCGCATGTGTGATACATGATATTCGGTGCTCGTAAACTAATACTTGCTCGGTTTCCGAATAAAAATTTATTTAAAATCTTTGCTCGGTTTGCGGAACACTCGTAAACCACGTTACTCGCAATCCGAGGTTCCACTGTATTATTATTATTTCAGGTTGAAGCCCACATACATGTTTGCCAGTCTTTTCTAGGCTTTTGGTGTAGGTATTATTAAATCCCCCACATAACTGTTCATAACATCGCTTTTACTCAACATTTAGATTTCACTTATGGTGCAGGTTAATCTTCAGGCAGAGATCTAAGCACTGCAAAAGTTTAATAAAATTCTGTCCAGCGGTTAATTTAAAGACACGCACACAGTTTGGCACATGCACAGTACGCTGCGGTTTATAATCTGGCACATAACTGCTCATAACTTCACTTCTACTACAATCACTTTTCATTCATGGTTCAGGTGCTGTTGTGTCGTGAGAATTTTGCCGGCGTGTAGGTGCATTATGGTTGTTTCTGGGTGTTTCTGTGTGAAAAAAACAATCCTTCTTGTTTTTGTTTTAGTTTTGACCAGAGGTTTGTTTGAAGGAGTGAAGGTTCGATGTAGAACTCTAAGATAACTGGAGCAGGTGTTAAGCATAGTTACGGTAGTTCCATCATGCTCTGGCTGGTCTAGTTAATAGAATGATGAAGAAGGCGAAGAACTACCTTTGAATTCTTCAGCAAAAACCTCAAATCATTAGCTAGACTGATAAAAGCTGACAAAATGTAGTGTTCCAAAAGGACAATGACCCAAACACACATATAAGCTTGTTGTGGAATGGATCAAGCAGGCTAACTTTAAGTTTTTGGAACCTTAACCTTATAAGAAATTTGTGGACTGTGCTTTAAATTCGAGTCTACAAGTATGTCAGTAAACGAGCAATTTTAATAGAACACTAACAACTCTTCTGAAAATATGATGGGTCAAATATTCTAGCAAAAGCTTGCTGTTTGTAAACAAAACCATTCAGCGGCATTCCATTAAATATTAGGAGTGTTTTTTTGTATGTTTTTGACCCTGTATTGATTTTAGAAAACTGCATCTTGTGCTCAAAATTCTTGGGCTTTCTTCTATTAAAGATGAATGTTGTACAGAATAAAACACTGAAAGCCCAATATTGCTATGAAATTCATGTTCACAATGAGTCAGAGCTGTAATGTATAAATCCCATTTAAATTAAAATGAACTAAGTGGACACCCGCCATTAACAAAAAGCAAGGGTTAGCTWCAGTCGTATGTCAAGGAGAAAAATTTATTCTTACGGTAAGATTAAAATTTTATCAATAGAAAAAGATGACTTTACTCCAACCTTACGAGCCTATTCTCCAGTCTAGAGGAAATGAYTGAAATCACAAGCAGCAACAGGTCAAAAATGATTGAKATTTATCACAACAACAAAAAAAAATAGATAAAAAATAAATAAGGATGTACTTCACTTGTTGAACAATTTATATTTAAATTGACCAGGCATGAGTATTATTTGTGTCTCACTATATAAAGATGACTGAAGGAAATGATATTCCAAATGTAATATAATTAGGAAAAAATACCCTGGAAACTACTGGGAAAGATTTAGAAACTTTCTCTTCATGCATACAAACATTACAGCATCCATTCGTAGAAACAATTGAGTTCTTAAAAATCCTAAATCCTAAATCCTAATAAACAATGTTTGTTGTCATGGCTGATCTTTTGTACGGTTGGCCCGGTCACGTCATACTTCATTGAACTGATTAGCAAAAGTAACATAAAGCTACGATGATTAAATCATACACAGAGATGCATAGCCATCAGAGGATTACAGTATGCACACACACACACACACACACACACACACACACACACGTACAGTAGCCGGTATCCCTCTTAGACACACTGCACTACAGCTCACAATTAATTAGGCTAATGGAAATCGGATTTATTTCCGAGATTAAAACGACAACCAACCTGCTCCAACCGTGCGCCGCAAAATTTGTTTTGCTCTCTGTCTTTTCCTGCATGCGTGTTCCTCATGTTCATCTTCATCTGCACAGCTGTTAAAKTCAGCGYCTTCACCATCTCACCAATATACTGTACACTGTAGTGCACAGACTTCGAGACAATCTTCCAGACATCAACCAACAGGTGCCTTGTTTTAATTTTCAAATCATGATCTAAATCTTCGTGAACTGATATGATTTATATATTCAGTATCAAACAACATCTACATYTTTCTAAACTTCTYGTTTACATAATTCAAAAGCTTCCATTAAGTTCTTTAATACATAATGTCAAACCTTGCTTTACAAGCATAATTCGTTCTGGAAGCATGCTTCCAAAATAATCCAAAATATAGAATAAAAATAGAACAAAGTAACCTGCACTTTTAAAGTAAAAATAAAACAAAGTGACCTGTCTTTAAAATGCCTTCTCTTCTACTGTACTGTAGGTACATCTACATCTTTTCCCTGTCTCATCTCAAAACTTGCTCCGTAATCATCTCCTTCTTCTTACCGCCTTCCTTTTGTAAATTTTTCTTCTTCGCGTGAGCCATTGTTGCAGTACACTAAARCAGTGGTTCTCAAACTTTCAAGCCAGCGAGCCTAATTGAAGGTCGACAAGATCTCGCGACCCCCACTATCAAAAACAAGCAATAAACATAACAAGCTGTTCAGAGTATTTTGACTACATTTACTATACATCAAAGTAAGTGCAGTTGTGCGCTGAAGCAATAATAAGTGAGCCAGTCTTTGCACAATGATGTCATATCTTTGAGTCGCGAATTAATTTTTTTTAAACACTCACACTCAGTCAGTAATATCTTTACAAATCAGAAAATATTTATTTATAGCATTTACTTGTAATACAGAAAAGTGTGCATTATAATCACAAAAAAAAGACAATTTTTTAATCCCTCTCGCGACCCCTTGAAATTATTCCGCGACCCACAGAGGAATTGCGACCCCCAGTTTGAGAACCACTGCACTAAAGTAAAAGTAAATAAATAAAACACTTTAAAACAAAATTTAAAAAATGCTTCATGTGATCACGTGGTCACAATGCTATTGCAAACAGTATACACTAGCACAAATGTATACTACTTGATTACCCACAATTCCGCAGCGCGAGCGAGAGAGGAACCATTGGCTTAGYTGTGATCACGTGATGCTCGGCGTCAAAATAAGAAGCGTATGCGTGCCAAATGATACCCAGTGATACTTGGTACTCATATATCAAGACTCGCTTGTTTATCAAGTTGCAATGTTTTAAAAAATTGCTTGTCTTTGCTTGTGAATTATTATTATTATTATTATTATTATTAAAATTATTAATAAACTAGTTGTGCCCATGACCTCGTTCGCGTGAAATGTAATTGCACACTCATCAGCGCGTTTACAAAAATTTACAACTCCATCTATTGAATTTTGGAATGAACTAAAATTCGTTTTTACATGTTATGGTGAAGTAAGAGGAATGAAGGTGTGAGATCGCATTTATTAAGAAGATTTCAGTTTCACAGTCAAATGCGTATTAAAAATTTACAGCGCCATCTGTTGAATTTTAAGATAATATAATGATTTTTTCAAGGTCGATTTTTTTATGATATAAAAAATGTCAAGGAGAGGCGTTTTCCATTTAAATTTTAAAGTCGCTCTCTTCCTGCGATGAAACAAAGCCAATATGTTACCTAAAGCTCGGCCAAACACACCATTTTATTCGTTTACTTCTTTTATTTAATCATGCGGACATTTTTGTAAAATAAATGTTTAAAAAAAAGCATATAATATGACGCTCCAGTAGCTTTGGCTATACTGATGATAAACAATGTTATGGCACAAAATCTTTATATCACAGCATGATCAGATCTCAAATATAGAAATTTCAGTTATACAGTAAATAGGTATTAAATCTTGGGATTATAAAATTGTCTATAAGTATATGCAGTGTTTAAACAATATCCATTTTATAAAGAGCTTTAAGACAAAATGTAAGAAAAGTAAGAAGAATATACGAAAAAAATGTGTACCACATCTAAAGACATGTCTTTGTGTGTGTGTATGTGTGTGTGTAAGTGTAACGTTGTCAGTAAGAGGATGTAGGCTGGCTAAATCAGAACAACTGAAGGGTGAAAGAGAATGACATCAAGACCTTCAAACACGCACAAACACACACATGGAAACATTCACACACACACATTCTCTCTCTCTCTCTCTCTCTCTCTCTCTCTCTCGCTCTTCTTTTCTCACCTGTGCCCCATTTATCCCATTAACAACTCAGGTAAATCTCATTAAGCCCTTAAAAGCACTTGCCATCATTTTCCCTTCTTTGTCCATTAGAGCTCTAGAACTTTCTGACATCCGTAAAAAACCCTTATGTCTCACACACTTTTAACCAGCTTTCAACACGCTCTCAAATGCACATATGCAGCTCATTATGAGCCCCTTCAGAAGAAAGTAACTGTAATGAGCATTTATGACATTTCCCCTCCCTGACACCAGAGGTCAGGCTCAACGAGGAGGAACTCATTTTAAATTGTTTTGGTTACAGAGTGTATTGTATTCAGAGTGAATTATTAGCTGAGTTTGTTAAGAATTGTAACAAAATCCGAAAAAACAATGGCGACTCAGGATATTTATAAAATCGCAATACAAACGGAATCAGCACTGAGGTATCACGATAATATTGGATCTTGTGCTCCCTGGGGATTCCAGATTACGTGATGATTAAGTGATTTATATAATTGATCTCTGCTTGTTCCATGTGTCTGGCTAGTGTTTTTACTTAGTACGTCATGATTATCATTAACGCGCTTTCTTATGACAGTATCCCAGCGTCATTACCACAACTKATCCTCTGTTTCCTATTTATTGATTTCAATTTTAATATCTTTCATTTTCCCTTTTTTCATTATTTCTCTTAAATTATATATTTTCTTACTTTTTCATCATTTCTTTCTGCTCCGTTTTACACACAAACACACACACACACACACAGTAATAATGTTCAATTTGTGCACTTCTGAAAGATTCTGTTTGACAGCCAGTCTATTTTGTTCTCACATGTCGACTGGCTCAGTACGACTGTTCGAAGACCATGTTCCAATGAGAAACACACATGTACACACACACTCACACACAAACAYACACACACACACACACTTCCCTTTCCGATTCCCAGGATCTGAGGCACCTCCTCCTACATCACATGACAAAGAGGACAACGATGTGGAATGGAAGGAATGTGATCATATTAGTGTTTACTCAGAGAAAGAGATTCCAAAGCGCGCGCACATACACACACACACACACACACACACACAAAGACATTAATTAACATGCTTATGTCAGTATGGCAAGATTTTAGTAGTAGAAGCAATTTGTATTATTTTACAAATAGTGTAAAWATCAGTGATTAAGGCATTGGGCTACGGTTCAGAAGGTCCCAGGTTCAAATCCCACAACCACCAAGTTCTCACRGTTGGGCTCTTGAGCAAGGCCCTTAACCCTCAACTGCTCAGATGTATAATGAGATAAAAATGTAAGCTGCTCTGGATAAGGGTGTCTGCTAAATGCTGAAATGTAAATCTCTACTTAATTTTGATTAACCTGCTTACTCAGCCTAGAATATACMACCTGCTAAACTAACCCTTTTTTCAACCTAAAGTACTCTGAAGCTTTAACTGTGAAATGTATGTATAATATTCATAGGGGCATTTTACAATGCAATCTCACAAAAAAGCAGATCAACAGGAAAAAAAACCATAAAGAAAACAATATAACTAGTTTGCTAAGTTACCAAGAAACCGGAAAATGTAATCATGACTTTCCCGTGTTTTCCTGAAAATTAGTAAAAATCCCTTTTACTAATTTTCCCATTTCAACACAAGAGTTTTTATTATTACTAGCCTTATGTTATGTGAAATGTGCAACTTTGAAGTCTTGGTCGTTTGTTATTACAGAAACATTATAGAAACATATTAGAGGGTTAGCWGCTGTAATAGAAAATTAGTATATCAACATGAAAATCAACATTAGTGAATTTTAAATCCAATTAACCTATTTTGACATAAACGTTAAACATCAAACTGTATGTACTGTCATAACAAACTGGGCTAGATGACATTTGACTGTCATAACCATAACAGACTACATGAAATAGCATAAAATTAACTGAATTTACATGCAGACTGCACATTTAAGACGGACCAGATTTTAGTTTCCTGACATTAACCAATTCGGACAGAGGTAATTTTCCCAAAAGCCATGGCTGATTGAATTAGTGTGCTTAAAACGTTTACAAACCAGCTCACTCCTCATTAAAGATGCAATTAGATTTATAAATAATCCATTAACAGCATTTTGAGAGCAAGCTGCGTAAACAAGAACCTTAAGAACCGAAATAAATATGAAGTTGAGGTATGTTGCTCATTCCTCAAAAGAGTTCCTTTGAACGGATTATACTGTAGTTGTGGTTTGAATAATTTCCACTTGAACTGGTCTGAAATATGTAAAGGGTGTTGTGCATAGCCAACGTGCATCATTAAAATAATCAGGAATGTTCTTTAAAAAGTAGTTCTTGATGGCTATCATYTATGACAGGATGAATCTATGAAACACATGAAGATATTCAAACCTCACTGACACAAACACGTACATCTGTCTAGTTTAAAGGCTTTTGTAAAACGTCATCATTATAGMTGTTTTACAGTATATGAAACACATACAGTGTGCCAAAACAGTTCTTTACATAGGATTTATCCCAGAGGATAAATGGTTTTTAGTTAAAACCTTGTATTATTTGGTAAAGTACACAATAATGCTATGTACTGRYATCAATACCATTATAGAACAAATAGACCATTGTCCCACCTACTTCTTTTCTACTAGCTTGTGAATTCATATGTCAAAGATCRTCCTAGATTAAGTCCACAAACAAAAATAACGTGACAAATGCATATGGCACATACTATGTTCTTCCCCTTCTGTCAATCCATTTACTGCCTGTGCATTTTTCCCCTTCATTTTCAAGTCCACCATATGGTCGTATCATATCAAACATGTAGGTATGAAAGGTTTGACTGGAAAATGAGATAAAGCCATTTAAGCTATTTTGGAAAAAGAAATTCTCAAAAGAAGGAAGACATATTACATCTAATAAAACATATAGGTTGTGTATGGTTTTTCTAAGGTCTTAAAAATCACAATTTGCACATTTTGTCAAAATTGCTTTGGTCATCTAAGTGTGAATTTTGTATGATTTAGCAAAATGCTATAACTCCATCTGTTACAGTTTTGTCACAATCAATAATAGCCCACAGTTGTCTTTATGGCAATATGAATGCAAAATTTAGCATTAACAGTATGTTGGTTAAGATTTAATTTAAAAAATATATATCGCAAACTCATGCCTTGACTTTATTGGCAGCAATTTGAAGAAAGGAAAAAAGTAGTAAGAGTTGGTGCTGACAAACTCTTTTACATTACAAAGAATGTTGAGGTTCGAGAGAAACACTGAAAACTGAAAACACTGAAAGCAATACCAAAAGTTTACATCATCATCAGTTTAATAGTTTAATAGTTTCAGTTTCGCTTTATAATTGACAACAGCACCTTACTATAGGCCATGACTGCTGGGGAAACTGCAATAGCAGTAACAGTCACAGAAAATGCACATATTCTTGGTTTCAACATTCTCATAAATTCTTCAAAATAACTAAATCTACTTTATTACAGTAGCCATGGTTTCGCTCAGCCAGTACTTTTGCTTCACTGWTCATGTGACAGAAAAAAGCGAGGTGAATGGCTCTTTATGRACGCGTTACAGTTTGTAATGAAGTTGTTCATTGCCAGATTGCGCCAAAATCTGTGTTCACAACTTCGCGAGGAAGAATGCAGTGTTTTTTTGTTTCATTTTTTTAATTTCAACATCAAATCTGTTTTTCCCATTTTTCCCATGTAATTATTAAAACATAGTCATTTATGCTTGTATTCCTGACATTTTGTGATGATTGTGTAGAATCACATCATTTATCAGAAGGGTGTATAATAATTACTGTATATACCCCAGCCCTAGTCTAAATAACCAAGACTAAAGTTAAAACCAGACAGAAAACCCCATCCCCACAGATTTACATTGACTGGGCTGGACTTATAGATGGTAACTGATGCTCTTTGCTTAATAAAATTTTTATTGAGATTTGTTTAGCTGCACTTGACCTCATTTACCTGTGCTAAGATTTTTGATCAGCCAGTTAAAACAGTTAGAACAGTTTGGACTTTGCCTCGGCTAAGTAACGGCTAGCATGTCTTTTTCTTTATCTTCTCGTTTCTCAAACACAACAGGACGATAAACATACTGTAACAATTTCTATTCAGGACATTTTCACTGAAAAGAAATACAACAATCATCCCCATGTTCCTACCAAATTTAACCCCAATCTTAGTTTAATGAGCTGTGCTATATGCTACATCAGCAAGTGTGCTGTGTTTGGCTTCACATCTGGCATGGACTCTTTGTTTACTTTCAGCTTTCAGTGACACAGCGGCGATGACCTTTTTTTTCTACTCTGAAATATAATGAACTGTAAAAGCCAGGACAGGTAGAGAACTAGAACAAAGCAAGAGAACAATATGTGAGTCCGGTGATGAAGTCAGATAAGACGCCTGGGATTAAACAGTAAATACTAAGACATTTATACTGATGCTACTACTATGCAACACTTGGTGCAATGGTTACTGTACTACTGTGATTGTGCAATGGGTAAATATGTGGTTCTTATAAACTGGAAGTACATAGGAACGAATGTAAAGAAATATGTATACACAGACTCAACATCCATCAATAACAATTTACTTTCAGCTGTAAAAGCTGAATAATAATAATTCAGACAGTAATTCTGACTTAAACAAAAATACTTGATATTAATTAGATTACAACCAAATACACTATAATTAGTATTGTATGTAAGCATGGGTTATTTTTCTATAATAAATTTGTTCAGTAAAGATACAGTATGCATGTAGTTAGTCATGTACAGTAGTTACTTGCCCTTACCACATTACTAGTGATACATATGTGTAGTGATATGACTAGTAATACCGACTTAGCATTAAGCACTAAACTAAGCCTTGTATTTTCCATAGTAGGTCCTCCACTTTAAGCTCTTATACTTTTAAATCCAACATCCAAAGTTTGTGCTACAGCATGATGAAAAAAATTGCATACAATCAAAAAAAAACAAAAAAACATATTAACTTGTTAGAGTTTTTGATTGTTGTTTTTCTCTCAACTTTCTCTCAGCCAAAATAGATATATATTCTTCAACTTAAAATGATAATAATAATATTATTAACTTAAACATTAACTATGGTTTGTTTTTATAACTGTCCCATCAGAAATTGCACAGAAACAAGAGATTTTTACACTTTATATATAAGCTTTAAATATAAGCTTTAACCAGTTTAAAACTTTATAGTGTTAAAACTTTTTAACACTAATTGAAAATACGTAGAAATTTTACATTTCCAAATTTTACGTTGTGAATCAAGGGCAGTGAAGTTACAATATATGATTCCTCACCTGTCTAGGTAAGTGTAAATAAGAAAATAGATAAAAAAGTTAAAGGATAAAGTTTAAGGGGGGGGGGGGGCTACTGATACTGGCACTTGCAACAAATAGGCATTCACACATATCAAAGTCAAGTCCAATTCAAACCAGTCACTTTGGCAACCCAGAAACCCGAAAGACTTTTGGAATTAACCCTACAGTATCTAGAACAATTCTGAAACATACTTTTAATGTTTAGTTACCAAATATGATCCTTTGCCTAACAAAGAAGGTTCATTTAGCATGTTCAGAATCCTTTCACTGACACAAGGTTTCAATAGTAATAAGTAATTTGTTGTAGGCTTGACAAAGGTCCGCATTCTTCTGAAACGGAGCTACAGATTACTTCATACTCGTCAGTTCATTCATTCTAAAGAAACTAGAAGCATAAACTACAGTATTAAGTAATCATAAAGCAATGATTAATTTAAGGCAAATTCGATAATAAAATGAAGCTGATGATAAAACTATTCAAATTATCATCACTTTTACTGCTACCATTAAACTGGAAGACAATCTGCTCAAAAGTTTTAACACGTTGTGGTACCAATAACATTTAAATATTTAGATAATAGGTAGATTTGGCCTGAGTCATACTGTTATCTCTGTTATGGATGACTACCCTCAGAATCATTTTCCTATTCAAACCAGGTTAACAAGCCCAGGCAATACCCTGCCTTCTAGTTCACAACATACAAGGATATGATATCAGTTTAATCATCAGATTAAACATCAAAAATCTGTTTTTTTATACCAATTATTACATCTTTCCTACCCGTCCCCAGTTAAATTATGTATCTGCTATAAATGTTAAATAAAATTCTCCCTGGTGATACCTGCATTTTTTTGGGGGTGTAAAATACATAATTATAATGTTTTAAATTAGTACACCCCTCTTGAATGCGCCTTATGATGTGGAGTTTAACATTACAGGAAACAACATATGTAGTTGTACATGTTGTACATGTTACTGTTCGATCGTATTATTCATAAATTTATTCCCATTTAATATGATGGTCAAAAGCTCCTTAATCTTACACTAAATTTTCTCTTTTTTTAATCTAATCACAAAAATTTAACTGTTGGCAATTTTAGAATTGAAGTATGTGGCCATTTTCATTATGCTTGTGTATTACTCCTCGAATATCCTACTTGCATTCCAGATCTAAATGTGAGCTTTGGCATCGATGTTAGGAAAGGCTTTATAGTTCCCTTTAATGCAGTTGTTTCTATTTAATCAGTTTTTAATTTCAAGTGCACTGAAGAAAACAACCTAACCTTGCATTTTTTTTCAACTTCCTACAACGTTTAATTTCATAATATAAGTTTTCAGCTGAGCAAAAGCAAATATTTTCAACAAGAGCTCTATATTTCAGGTTTTATGGTTTTCCTCTGTGTGTACAACTTCTGGCACTAGATCCTGCTTAGCTAAGATGTACTCAGAGTTAGGTACTTATACCTCTTAAAGCTGCATCATTCATAGATAACGCTACACAATGAGGTGAATTTATTTCCAAATTCTACAAAGGGAATTTTCTCAATAACTGCCATCACCTCCTCATTTCTTGGCACAGCATTTCTTGGTACTTTTCAATTCGACAGAAAGCAACAAGAACAATATCACATTATTATTTAACAAACGTCTTTCAATTAGCAATGGTGGCCATTTAAGATCCTTTATTTTCTCCGCAACAAAGCCGCATTGATTTCTGAGTCTCCTCCAGCAAGAAAAAAAAAGACAATTCAGATTACAATTCAGAAGCAGGCTGCCAACAATCCACTATGAGCTACTTCATGCTCTAAAGATGAAAAGCCAGAAAATGTCATAAATGTCTCAATGAGTCTGTTTTGTTATCTACTGTATATAAATTTGATTTGCGCTGTCTAGGCCTCACCATGGGTTGCTCTGTGTTACTCTGTGTGAGAGCCTTAAAAGAATGTATAGTTGATGAACATTAGTAAAGTATACACAGCAAATTTCTGGAGTTGAATGTTCTGGCGTTATACATAAAAGCATGAAAGCGTTAGATTTTGGGAGTGTATTTTCTTAACGTCTGTTAGACAAATCCTAATCACTTAAATCCTCTGGTTACGGGTATTCTAAGGTTGTTTTCATATGAGGACCCAAGGATAGTTTCTGAGACCACTTGACCCCAAAGTCTGGTTCACTTTGATTAGTGAGAACACGATCGTTCTGTGATCGAGACCCATGCCCGAATCAGCTGGAAAAAATCTTCTCAAGAACGAAACTGCGTACTCGGGCATGGATAGAATCAGATATGGAAGCCAATCGTACCTGATTATGGAAGTAGATTGCTGAAAGCAACGTCATCAGTGCCTCCTGTCCCCTAAAAAATCTGTGTGTGTAGCGTGTGCCAATCTCAGGCTGTTACTTGTACAGCTGTATCGTACGCTGGTTCATTCTCGAGACCACCTGAGCCTGATTCATCTACTCCTGTGTTAATTGGTGTGCATTTCGACACCAAATTTCTGAAGTGATAACATCTCTAAGAAAGTACTATTTCTAGAATGAGAGAGCTTAATTTATATCAAATGATTTGATGCCCAGTTGACATACGGATATGATTTGCAATTTTATGTTTTGTCAGATAGTTAGTATTAAATAGTATTATTGCTGATATTGTTGGCTTAATGGAGCAAATTTTGAATTGCTCCCTACTTTTATGTACATGTTTATGTTTGTTCAAATATTTCAAAGTCAGCATTCTGCCTCACGTTAACACAATCCCGCATCATCTTTTGGACAATGAGCAAGGTTGTTACTCTGTAGATTTTAGGCAAGCTAACGCATTGTGATGTTGTATTGACACTGCTTTAGTTCGATTGAAATATCTAATTTCTTTTATGTTTACAAGTATTTCTTTTTTAATTTTTCAATCCCCTTCAATGCCCTTTGTCTCTAAATTTTCATCAATGTATAGCTGCTATTATAGCTGATGTTTTACACTGGATTTTTGTATGTATATTTTTTGACAAATAATGGTTTAATAACATAATGACTTTTGTAGAAATCAGCATGGTGTTTTTTGTGGCAATTTTGAACATTCATTTTTTTAGTGTGTTGGGTTTTAACACCATGCAAAAGTTATTATTAAAATAAACTTTAGGTAGGAATTTACCTCTATGTGATATTAGATTTTTTAACTCTTAGTTTTAACTAAACTTTCACAGAAAACATGTTGAAAAGTCAACTCAACAAAAGAGTTACTTTAACCCTGCTCTAGAGTGTACATATTTGATGGTCATGCATGTACACCCAAATGAAGTTGGAATTAACCCTCTTAGCACTGTTTTGCACCACCAGGGTCCGGATTCGAGTCCCACCTTGGATCTGTGTGCATAGAATTTGAATGTTCTCCCCATGCTTTCCTCCCTGTTCTCTGGTTCTCTGTTACAACTGTCTCCCACTGTCCAAAAATATGAAGATTAGTCTAAACAGCATTCCCAAATTGCCCACAGTGTGTGTGTGTGTGTGTGTGTGTGTGTGTGTGTGTGTGTGTGTGTGTGTGTGTGTGTCCGTGTGTCCGTGTGTGTGTGTTTCTGCGCGCCCTGAGATGTCCAGGGTGTACCCCGCCTCGTGCCCTAAGGCTCCAGGCCTCCCTGCAACCCTGTATACAGGATAAAGCAGTATAGACGATGTGAGAGTGAGTGAGTGAGCTTTAAGCTCTTTAGTCTATATAATATGCTAGTCTATATAAAAATGCTAAAAAGTCTATGATTTTTTCTTCTTATTCTCAAAATAATTTGGATATTCAAAAACATTCAGCAAAAAAATAAATAACTTGTAGATAGCACCCTATAGCCACTGCAAATACTTAAGCGTATTATGTAATACTTATGGTAATTAAGGCTTTATATATAGATTATATAGAGTGTTCTCAGAAAAACAGTAACAGGACTATATAGCCAAAGTTAATCAGAAGAGCTCTGCCAGAAGTGTTTTGTATTTGACGGGTAAAAGGTGAGAAGAGAATAGAGGACAGATTTTAACCCGACTCTTTGTCATGCAAATGAGGTGCCTAATCTGTATTTCTCAGCCAATACCATCTTTTCTTCCCTAATCTGCATAATTCAGCCAATAAGAGTCCTTCTTTCTGGCAGGTGACAGTTAAATGACTGCCTGGATTCAAGTCTATCAATGCACAGGCCATGTGCAATGTGTCTCAATGTGTTGCCCTGAGGAATACGAAGTGCACACACACACACAAAAAAAAAAACACAACAATGCAGGCATGACTGGAATGGATCTGATGTCTAATTTGATTACATTTCAACAATTAGAAACACAGAGCTGCAGATCTTTACACATTTAATAACGTACCCAGAACGGTTGCTACATTTTACTTTGCCCTTGTGCTTGCGACAATCCAAACTTCAACACCAAGCCGCCAAAAGAGGTCAGAGGAAAAAGTCTGATAGGCAAATCCGTGTGAGGACAGTCACAGTCTCATGCCTCATAAAATATCATTTGTATGCATGCATGCATGCTTTTTACTTTTCCATCATTCAAATTAAACACGGTGCAGCTAGGAAGTCTACATAAGGAAGGAATGTGTGTAAAGTGCATGGAATAAGTTATTAACTATCATCACGCGTATACAAATGTATCACAAGTGCATCCTTGTACCGGTTGAACTGCCCTTCAAGGATGGACCACGTTTCAGTAACACTAAATATCCCATTGCAACAAATGCCAAATGATTCCCAGCAGTTTACACCAGACTCCCTTTACAGATAGAAATGCACCAATAATAAGCACCAGCCTGCATTAAGCCATAAATAAGTTTTATGAAAAAAAATAATTATTATAATAATAATAATTGCAATTATCACTATTATGCTTTATTTTTCTTTACCTTGAGTAGCCAGTCCAGAGCAGGATATGGAAAGCAGACAGAGGAGCCAGGTATTCAGCGCCATGGGCATCCTCCTTTTGATTTTTTTTCCCACCCGAGAGGGATTTTTAAGAAAGAAAAAAAAAAATCAAATCTACATGCGTTCAAATCAACACGATCCGTAATAGCGTCTTCGTAATACAGTCCACGCTCGCGCAGTGTCCCGGGAAACGCAGGAGGTCCCCGTTACGCGGCATAGAAACTCGGTCCCCGCTTTTCAGTCGGGGGAGAGCCGTCGTGTCTGCGCGCGCCTCCTCATCGCCATGTTGTCAGCGAGTGTTAAACGCGTGCGAGCTGCTACTGCTCTTTCCCTCTCTCTCTCTCTCACTCTCTCTCACACACACACACACGTGCAGTCAAGTCCCCTTTCCCTTTCACCAAACACAAACACACACAGTCAAGTCCCCTGTTCCTTGCATTAAACACACACACACACACGTTTGTCTTTGTGAGGACCTTCCAACTAAAAGCATGAAGCAAAGTAGTCACTCAATCATCACATTATTATTATTATTATTATTATTATTATTATTATTATTATCACTTAGTTTAGTAAAGTTGGATAATGAATCTCAGATGAACACCATGTAGTAATTTCACACACCAAGCAATTGTACCATTTTTCTCCTACAACATGTAGTTAAAAGAAAAGAAAAAAAAAGAAAATTGGGATGAAATGTGCAAATAAAAAAATTACAAAAGATTTACAAAAGTTATAAATAATATAGAGTTAATATATAGAGATAGAAATAAAATATATATAGGCAGCACAGTGGTGTAGCACCCTTGCACCTCCAGTGTCTGGGTTCGATTCCCGCCTCGGGTCTGTTTGCATGGTGTTTGCATGTTCTCCTCGTGCTTGGTGGTTTTCCTCACACAGTCCAAAGATATGCAGATTAGGCTAATTGGCATACCCAAATTGCCCATTGTGTGTGAATGAGCATGCCAGTGTGTGTGTTTGTGTGTTTTCCTCTTCTTTGATGCATCGCTAGCACTTTAATCAGATTTATGAGTTGGAAAAATTGTCACTAGGGTAATGGGACAAAAATTTAAGCCAAATACAAAGCTACACACTGACGTTTTTCTCCCACAATGTTCTCCTGAAGCTTTTGTAATGCATGTTACAAAGTAGTCCATTAATGGGTAACTAAGAAGCAGTGCATTTAACCCAATATTTTGTAATGTGTAATGTGTAATGGATTTCATGGCAAACTGTTCATACGTACAAGTTACTGTATACAGTTTACAGAACAAATAAAAGTAGATGCATTTATCAGTATATTATGAATGTGGATAAGTATTTTGTCATTGAACCTAACCTCACCATGTCATTGTACAGTATAAGCTTTTGCTTCACCCCTAAACATAACCATAAACCCTTTAGTTCTCTTAGTTACTGTACATGGGAACRTTCACATGTACCTGCAAGGCCAAACTCTTCTAAAAACCCAGTAATATTTGAAGAATTGCTTTGCTTCTCAATACACTATATGATTTAATTCAGTAAACACAACAGAGAGCACACAACAGGTATACTTACACAGAAGCCACAAGTTGTTGGAACACATACTAACATATTTAGGATTTTATGCCTCTAAAGAAAAAGTGAAAGACAACATTTTTACACAGGGGCATAATGCCTGCTTATGTCATCAATGCTTTTACTTTGTAAACCATGCAGGTTTATTTGAACATCCTTTATGTGAGTGGCTCTAAAGAAAGCAGGTAAATCTGCTCATGCATTCACGTCAAGTAGACAATTTAACCTCTCAGCTTGAGAGCTTCTGTCAACAATAAGAAATGTTTTGAGCAAAAAAAACAACAACAAAAAAAAACATTTAGTATGGATGTTTAGCAATTGAATCAATTAAGAACTGCAATACATGCACTATATACATTTGAACTGTATCGCCAGTATTATTTATTGTCATGATTTTATTGGCTGTAAAATGCTTGTTTAGGTTAAAAATAAATGCATGATAGGCCTCTCTTTCCTCTTACATTGTGTGTTTACAGAGACCTTCAATTTAATTCTTTCTTTAGTCAGGCTTGTTTTTTTCCTTGTTTAGTGATACTAGTGGTAATCGATATGAGCAAGTGTAAGCTTGCAGTCTGGAGAATGTCTGAGCGAATCGAAGAGACCTTGTTCATAACTGCTTTTTTTTGTCGCAGAAATCTTATACTATTTCTCCTGTTCATCTGTGGAACAGTTCTAGACTCATTGATTCGATTCTGAGCTAGGGCTACTATCAGTGTGGAGTTGCTGTGGGTTCAGAGGTACTATACACACAGCAACACACATCAATTAGGAATATATTTTAATTTTATAAATGTCTATTAAGGAAATCTATCTATCTATCTATCAATTTATCTATCTATCTATCTATCTATCTATCTATCTATCTATCTATCTATCTATCTATCTATCACTGTTAAAATATTTTGTAAAGAAATAACTTTTCATCATTGCTTTCATGCCTCGTTTCCTGAAATTAAAACTCAATTATAAATAAATAAATAAATAAATAAATATAATTGACACTTGGCTAATGCGTAAGGCTTCATTCCCCTGTGAAAGACCAACAACACACACACAGGTAAGTTCATTTCATAAAACGCTCTATTTGACCTTGAGAGGCGCTCAATGAGAATTTGCCCCCACTCCCCCTGAAATCCAGCCCTCTATCCATCCGCCATTCTCTGTCTTTATCAAAGGATGTGCTCCTCCAGGCGGAGTGATGTGGAGCTGTTGAGGCCCACAGATGGGATCTCTCGCTCTCTCTTTCTCTGTCTCTTGCACACACACACACACACACACACACACACACACACACACACACACATCGACAGCCCTCTGACTGACTGCTTCATATACATGCATGGCAAGACAGTGCTGTGCACTTAGGGGGCCCATTTCAGGGGGTCTTAGACACACACTGACCCTGACCCACGTGTTGGCCATCTTCCACACACAAACGATGAGAAGAAAGAAAAAGCTGTAAGGGTCAAACAGAGCCCGAGGAAACAGAGATCAAAGCATAGTGCTCATATATTATATATCAATAGGCTTCGTTCATACAACAGGGCAAACATAGTTTTTCTCAAATCTTCCATTCTAAATGTCTATTCAAGTCTAAATGTGTCTATTGTGAGTTATTTTACAGATTTTATAGGTGCTAACAGTAGTAAAGGTGTAAGGAGGGCGAATTGTTCACTCGTTATCTCGCTATCCATGTGAAATGTTCACCATATTCTGTATGGTCAGTGTTCTGAACATGTTTGATTTATATAGACATGAAAAAGGTCATTTTTCTAAAGACTTAAAGAGCACAAACATTAATAAAGGACATGAAAGTAAGGGACTATTTTGACTTTTATTGCAAGCTTTAATTAGCGTCCTCATGACTGGTTTCATGTACATCTATGACTCTCTATGGTAAAAATGCTGAATGTCATATTTCTTGTTTCTTTGTGTTTTAGTATGATCTCAGAGTTGTGACCATGATCTCAAACCACAGCAAGGGCAGCGGCGAAATAGGTCCCTTCATCTCTTCATCATTCTCTGTAAATAAACTGATTCGAATGTTCTGAAGTTACCATTGAATCAAAATCTAAAGATCAACACCAATTTCCTGTGGACTCATCTTTGCTGTATTTCTAAGAATATGTGCCATGACACGAAGGACATGCTAACCTTCCAGGTGAGTTATGCCATGATGTGCCTTTCGTTGTCAGAGAGGAGAGAAGGATCCATGTACGATGTATCGTTTCAGGGATATTAAAACGACCAGAGTGAAAAGGATTAATGTGACCTTTTAAGGTTCAATTAATGACATTTAGGAACTAGTTGAAATAAGGATAAATGTGGATAAACTGATCAGTGAGACCAGTAGAAGAGCCCAGTAATGAATAGCTCTAAACATTGTTTCATATATCTGGCATAAAGTAATCAAATTGCATGCACAGAAAGTACACCAAGTAGTTACTTGTCCATACCTTGTGAGTTTTTATGCATCTTTTTAAGCTGCATATGTGAGTGAGTGTAGTATATTTTAGATGCTTACAAAAAGTATATTAATACAAAGATTGAATCTATGCCTTGTGGAGAAAATGTTTGTTTAAACTGCAATACCTGAACTACAGTACCGCCAAAAATTTATTTAGCAGTTTCTCTATAACACACAAAATGTAGACATAGAAAAGTGTGAGAAAATTGTTATTTTCTAAAGGGCAATGGAAAAAAAAGACATATTTCTCTTCCAACTTTTCTTTTGTGACCTCAGTAATGGATGTAAAATGTAAAAATATATATGCATATGTGGTAGATTCAGTACTCAGCCAACAACAGAGCTTGCAAGAATTATCCAGAATGTTGTAAAACTTGCAAGAAATTTCTAGAACATTTCATAGTAATATACAGTATACACCGGGTCTCACTACTCACCCCGTCACTTTAATTTTCGCTGTGAACATATTGATCAGGGATCTCCAGCTCCAGTACAGTTTAGTGAGTCTTCTGCTCAAACACAGCTGATTGAACTAATCTGCTAATTACTAGGTTCAGTGGGTGTGTTTAGGTGTTGGTGAAGTATAAAATGAGCTGGAGAGACACTGGCCCTACAGGACTGGAGTTGAATATCCCTGATATAGACCTATCAGAATTGATCAAAGATGGCATCATGAAGCTGCAAGCATTGCACAGATGCGTTCTGCTATCTTTGTTGGCAATTTATCAAAACAAGAGTGAAAAAGTTCTCTGTGATAGCATCTGATAAAACATGTGAAGCCTACAAGGCATATTTCTGGCATGACTGTCTGGGATCAAGATATACTGCACTACCAAGGAGTGTATGATGGAGACTGTTTTTGGGGACTGATATGTGAAAGTGATTTACTTTACAGTCGCAGGTCTCGATAAATGACTCACTTCTAAACATTTTAGTCATTGGATAACTTATTAATGTATTGTTGGTTTATTCAAAGCTCTTTGAAAATGAAAAATTACTATTTTTACATAAAACATTTAACCAATTAGGTTAATTTCTAAATGTCATTATTCAAGTCATGAACGGAATCATTTCCATTTTTTCCAACATATCCTATTAAGAAATAACATACAGTACAGGCACAGTCATGCGATTTAAAAAACACTTTGAAAAATGAGAAAAACTTGAAAGTATGAATCATTTAGGTTGGTTGGATCCCTGCTGAGTCTGATTCCTCTCAAGGTTTCTTCCTATTGCCATCTCGGGGAGTTTTTCCTCGCCACCGTTGCACCCCGGCTTGCTCATCAGGGACAATCGGATCATTATTACTAATCTGGATATATTTCGTCCCACTTACCTGTAATAATAATAATAATAATAATAATACATTTTATTTATAATGCACTTTATATTTGAGGCAAATCTCAAAGTGCTACAAATCATTTCTGCTCAAAAGCTCTAATAAAAAGGTAAGTTTTAAGACCAGATTTAAAATCATCAACAGTCTGTGGCATCCTCAGATACTCAGGGAGAGCATTCCACAGTCTAGGTGC
>QMIH01000854.1:125200-157071 GCA_003987875.1 Clarias batrachus
ATAGAAAAGACTGAATTTTCTTCTATAAATCCAAATTGCTGGTGAAGTTACTTTTAGGGCTAGGAGGAAATCCTGGTGTGAAAATGAAGCYTTTTCTTACTAAGTCAGAGAAACCTCATTTAAATCTTCCACAAACAGGATTTGAACAGACTTTCCTAAAACGCTCCTCGTGAACAAACTCGCAAAGGCAGAAATGGACAGAGTAAACAACCCGGTATGAAAACAWCTTATTGAACCAGTAATTTTAAATTTAAAAAACATAAACTCAAATCACCTAAAATGTGACTTAATACCTGATTTGATTATATAAAGTGATGGGCAAAAGCTCAACACAACTAACGTGTGGGCAGAAACTATACACAGCCCCCGAGCACAGAGAACACGAACCAGTGCTAAACATACTGTTAGATAAGTACAGAAATAACTAGAGTAAAACATTTTGTCTACTGAATCCAGTGTTCATTTTCCTGTTTTTTGTTTTTTTGTTTTGTTTTGTGTGTGTGTCTGTTTTGTTTGTGAAATTAATGCAACACACATCACTAATAATATTTTCCTGTTTTTTTTTTTTTGGTTTGTCCAGAACTTAACATTTATCTATTACTAGATACATGTATATATATATATATAAAATGACTATAATGTGCTGATTTTGGATTTCAGTGATCTGCTGTAAAGGACTCATTAAAACAGCCTTGTATTTCACAGTTGTTTTAAGTGAATCATGTGTAAGTGTGAGTAAAAAAAATAAAGCAAGATGGTGGTAGTTTTTGACATGACAAACATGGATAAGGASTCATGCAGTGARGCGAGGCACGCACAAGGACCACAGTAGTGTGAAAGCTCATGGCATTTCTAACTTACCTAGAAATGCATGAAGTGACAAATGACTTATGCCTGTAATTGGAGGGGTGAAAAAGGAAAACAACCACAATAACAATTAAATGCAAACGTTTGAAACAAACAAGATGGATGTAAATAGTTAAAAAACAGAGAACCGATTAAAATGAAACAGAAGCAGTCTGATTAAAAACTATTAAAGTGACTTTAAGTTCCAGAAACTTGTATGCGCGATTCCTTTCCAATAAGGTTTATTATGATCATGCAGGCAGTGGGGATGCAGCGATGCTATTATTTCATACAAGAACCTGTTTTTATTTTTTTAGGTACTTGTCAATATCAATACTGAAACAGAAACTATTCAGACCCGTACTCCTTTCCCATAAATATAACAGRAGACTGATGTGTCGCTTCATGTCAGAATGAGCAACAAGAATTTCATTAGGTCAGAAGCCTCCTAAAGTTACTGCAATAAATGATGATGTACGTATGTAAGATGTTGTTACATACAGAAAAATGAGCGATGATAGATCACAACAGTCACGCTATAGGAAAGTCATGTTATAAAATCTATGGGTCAGTGCTGCCAGAGTGGAAGGTTTTCTACCAAACTGGGCAAATTCTTATCATCTGGTGCTGAAAAAAATGTGTCTTCATGGGTATTAAAAAATGGGATAGCTTAAAAACTAGGTGTCACGACATCACGTTCACATGGAATTTAATTATACACTCATAACTGCATTTAAAAAATATACATTTTAAGATGAACTAATGATTTTTTTCAAGGACGATTCACTTATGATAAGCGCGTTTTCCATTAAAATTTCAAAAGTAGCATATCTTCTCTTGCCGTGGGCCGATTGCAATGAAACAAAGCCTATATGTTGTTACCTCAAATACGTCCGGGAAAAACCCATTAAAATTAATCCAATAGTTTTTATGTGAAAGTATCAACAGAACAAAATAAATAAGCCGGGATTTGTTTATGTGATCTGGCAACCCTGGTCATAACCTCATCCCAGTCATGATTTGGAATATTATCTGCTTGTGTGTCTATGATGGAAAAAAGGAAGGAAAAAAAAAGAAAAAGAAAAACTTGAAACTGGTCCTGTTTCTTTCATTATATGTTGCTTACTGTGACAGACTAGAATATTCTTGTATGGCATTTMTTGCACTTACACCGTGGACAGTCGTGGGTGTGACAGAAAGCCGTCGCTTTAGTAAACTGATGAACCCGGAAACATTACGTATCCAGTGTTGAAAAAGTGCTAATTTCTCAGGCTGTTGTCCCTCAGATAGATTCTTTCCCAAAGCACAGTTTGCCTTTATTACCAGAGCTGGTCTCAGAAAGTGTTAATAAGTGCGAGTAAATCAGCACGGTATTGGATCATAACACCTGTATGATGCCTGTATCAGTATTGATGCATCCCAGGTCCTAACTGTCAAGATTTACACTGATGTTAGGGATCTTACATTCATACATTCCTTTATTTAACATTTTCTGGGACTTTAAAGAAACTATAAATCTGACCTTTGTATCTCCCTCCTCTTCTTCTTCCTCCATATCGTCCTCTTGATCCTGAATCACACAAACACACATTTATTATCCAAAAATGTACCCTTAATTTCACGCTTAACACGATGACGTGTGTATTACTTCAATTATCTCAACTTACCTCCTCTTCACCTTCATCGAGCTCTTCTTCCTCAAACTGTAACAACACAATCGGACAGACAACAATTATATACACAGGCAAATAGAAAATGTTTTGTGCTGTGCATAGTTATGACACACGTCACAGGAATATTTCACATACACTCTCGTCATCCTCCAGAGCCTCTCCGGTGAAGTACAGCACGGCTCGGGGTACTATCCTCTCTCTGAAGAAATGGCCAATTTCAAAATCTGTGGCTAGAGTAATTTCAGAGTCCTCGTCCTGTTAGCACATGAAACATTCACAAGGATGAGTTACATACCCATAACAAACACATTTCATACACCGAGTCATTAAGTAAATAAATGCTTTTTATATAAAACGGATTAGAGAACATAAGCAGACATAGTGATGCCATTAAAATCAGGCTTTAAAACAAGCACTTTAGCTAATGTAAGTATTTTATGAGTGTTGGCTTTAATGATATACTATCATATCATATATATTTATGATAATAGAAAAAACACACTAATTATCTGACCACTTCATCAAGAAATCTATCGTACAAATTAAAAAAAATTCTGTACARAGTAAAATATAAAATTAAKTTGTATGGAAACCTGATTCAAGCCTTTATTTTGCTTGTTACAAACACRTTGCACAAAAGCAYATCTGGTTTAAAGCAGGAGAAAAAGATCCACTGAGTATAAATCATCGGTAGTACAAATCAACTACCAGCTAACATACTGTTTCTAATCGTTTAAGCATTATTTTTATTTTAAAGATGGAGCAAAATTCAGCTTTTTGAACAAGTTGGTCTCCAACCTTTTTTTTTGCACAACAGACCAATTTTTAAATTAGACAATTTTCCACAAACCAGCCATAGCATCGCTCATAAAGCATATTAAAGTGCACAACAAATACAACAACCAGTAACACAGTGTGAGATAAGACAGTCCCATCTAGGACTGACGGGGGACAATCACACTCGAAGTGTGTTCCATATGTCCCGTCTGCTCGATAATTTGGCTTGCGTTGCATCACCTGCTGCGATAAACCTGTAATTTCGGCAGGACTCTTGGAATTTCTTTAAAATACAGCTTTCTTTTTGTTGGCAGTCTCGGGAGTCTTCTCTCCTGTCTCATCATAGGGTATTTTCCCTTTTTCAAAGAGGATTCAAAGAGACATTTGTTTTTTACCCATTTTTAGCTAGAGTCAGCCTGTTTTATCAAGCATCAAAACCAATACAGAGAGAAGTGTGTTAAAAAGGTACAGATGGAAGCGAATAAGAGAGGACCTGGTCATGTTTCAAAAGAAAACACAGTGCAAATACAAATACAGTGCAAAGATAGTCAATAAAAAGAAAATGAGATAACAAAATATTTTTTTTAATTCTTTCTGTGTGGCCCGGTACCGTTCTGCGGCCAGATGTTTGGACCACTAATGTAACACTGATTAATGGTTAATTAATCAAAAGAAACTTGGAAACCTTGCAATTAATATTAACTCCGCAATTTAGAGATGTAATTTTCCATGTTACTCTTAAACTATAGTCATGTTTTAATAAATTAATAAATCAGTCAATCATTAAATAACTAAATAATAAACAGATGCACATTTCTGCTCAGTTTAAGTTTTATTTCTACAATCCGCTGTTTCCCGTACACTGATCTATTTCTGGCGGCCCACCATAGTATCAACAGTGACCTCCATGTATTGATTCTTTTTTATTATTAAAAATGGATAAAACCTTATTTATTTCACACGAAGCATTTATTGACTCAGCCGTTCTCTCAAACATGAACACACAGACCCGTCTGTAAATATCTCCTTCCTGGTGATGAGATGAGAAAATAAAAGACGGTGGAATAGGAAGTGGATTGTACGTGTTGGAGTTCATGTAAAGAATTGCTGAGACAAGACTCTTTCAATAACTTATTAGCCAGCATGTAAGGAGCCTGGCTAGCTTTATTTAGATAAAATCTTAAAAGAATTCATCATTAACATCCCTCATCTCTGTAATAACTTACTCCTTTATATTAGTGGCAACTGATGACATTTTTAAAATCAGAAATCATTTGTAAGTTTTTTTTTTAATTGTTTTCAGAGCACAGTTTCTAGTAGTTAAACTTGATTTTACTTTTAAAATATTGTCATGCTGGTTCTTCATTAAGCTTACCTTGGCTTACATTTTTTAAAATATGTTTCACTCACAATACAAGATGAAATGAAAAAACTTACCAATTCACTATCTGGGGAAACTGTAAGGGAAGAGGGGGAAAAAAGGGTGTTACAGGTCATTTGTAACTGGACGTTTAAAAATGTGATATGTGATGCATGCGTGATTTCCAGTCGAACATAAAAGGTTTTTACCTTTAATTGGGTTGAAAAAGTTAAAAAAGGAATCAGTGGGCACTTGTTTGGTGACCGTCCTGACAACACCCCTGCCCTTGTGCTTCTGTTTTTTCTTAATCGTTTTGACGGTAACATCTTTTCCTTTGTGCCATTCGATGTCGCATCTGTCATAAGATGAAGGGGGAGGGAAAAAAAGTATTTATTTTTTTATTTTGTACATCTGAGCGACTTTCAATTAAAATGAATAAAAATAAGTGAGAGTCTTACAAGGAWGACGGGTGTCATCAGCCTGAACCCCCCCCCAACCCCCAGCTGCTTTTTTTAAGTTAATTGTCATTTACTCAGAAAAAAAGAAAATCTAATTCATCAGAAAATAGAATTTATGCGGCCTAATAATGATTACTTGAAAATTTGGTCAAATTCCTATAAATGCTTTAGGAGGAGAAAAGCGCGATGATGATGATGATGGATGCCGCCAAGGCAGGCGACGCAACAAAAAAAAATGTATAAATCTATTTTAATGGCTCTCATGTTACACACAAACACACACCCCTCACAGGCGATGATCTCCGGTCCTTCAAAGGAGAATGGATCGTCGGTGTCGGGTTCCGACTTCATCTTGTAGACTTTTGTGAGGACGGTGTTTTTAAAGTAGCTATTGGGTTCAAAGTGAAACTCTAAAGTGAAACTCTAAAAGAAAGCACAAACATTAATGAACATTAATGACAGGTTGACAGACAGTATGACAAATAAATAAAAAAAAAGAAAGAAAAAGAAAAGGGTTGTGCTGTTGTAGAAAAATAAGCAACAACAGTTCAAGTGCTTTGATGAATCAGTCACATTAAAGCCGATTAGCTGTCCAATAACACCATGTCATAAAGTTCTTAAATCCTTTTCTAAAAACCGTTTGTCAATGCTAGAAATTGTCGACGTACAAAAAGCAAATCTAATCGGTTTCACAATATAAAGCCATGATCTACAGCAAGGCTACTGTCACAGTTTCTGTTACAGAAAATGAACAGATATTTCAAACCAAATTCAACAGTGCTGCAATTATAGTGAAAACCATCTTTAAAGTTCCTTGTATAGTATTTAATAAATATGTGTTTTCAGGTCTCCAATTCTTTCATGTCTAATAGCCTTGGACTTAATAACATCATCAGTGACACTGATTTAGCTTTTAAAAGCCTTTCTGTACACAGCAACAGTGTTAATTTCTGCCTAGAAAAGACTTTATTCTTTTGTAAAATGAACAGAAGTCAGTCTTTATTTACCATTGGTTCACCAGGTCCAGAAAATATCACTTTAATGTCTTGTAGATGTTTAAGGATTGGCTCATCAGCTTCCTGTGGAGAGAAAACCATTATACGTGAGACTAAGAAAAAGGAAGAAACAACAAAAGATACCCCCTTACAGATGTACAAACACAACTGAACATTTTTCCTTCCTCAGGCAAATATTGAACCTTGTAAACCCTGAATAATTTCTACTCTGATACTCTATGGACTATAAAACTTATTTTTGACCAAATAACATGATGAAGAAAGTGAAGTGATGGAGTAAATGGTCCCTGGCTCACCTGTAGCAAATCGCTCAGCATGTCCACGCTACGGAATATAGTGAGCCAGAATTCAGGAATTCCTTTGGGATTTTCCTCAGCAGCGCCCTCCTCTTCTGCTTTCTTCTCATCTATGGAGGCTTTCTTCTGGAACTCATCCTGAAATGAGCGGTCAGGCTCTGATTACAAGATTACAAGCCATTCATAGTGATTTAGGAAGAAAAACCCAAACCTGACTCCTAAGCATCGTTTGTCTCTTGAAATATAATAAAAAACACATAAACACTTGTTCTAAATCGGTGCACATTTGGAGGAAAAAAGTTGATGAGCTAAAGAAGCAGGTTTAGTTATTGGACGGCAATAATCAAACACCATAACGCAAAGCTGTGTGTTAAAAAGTTTAATAAAAAGCCAATTTTACACCAGACAAGGTAAGAATGAGGTGCGAGGGCTCCCAAATGGAACAACATAAAAGCATTTGAGTGTACATATAACCACCAAACACAGACGCCTGTTAGTTCACAAAAAGCGCTTGCGTTATGTCGCCCCTTAATGGTACATGAGCAGTAGAGAAAAGATGTGCAGATTTGTGGGATGGCGTTAAAGCTCTCACCTGTTAATCAGGAAAAAAGCAGGTTGTGTCTGTGAGCTCATGTATATAACCGTGGATATTTAAAAAAATAATCTATACACTCCTGTTAAAATAGAGAGTCAAATTCATAAGGTTAACAGCACATGCACTCTATTTCAACTCGACGTTAGTGCCACCCTTCTGGTGTTTAGTATTTTGTGAAATGTCTACCTGCGATTGAGCGCAAGAGCGAAAAACTCATCATGTCTCATTAGGGAAGGGCTTGAGATGAACTATTAACTTACTTTGTGGAAGAAATGTGATAGGGGGAAAAATTTATAAAACTCAGAGCTATATTTAAGAGTGAAAGTAAAAGCGATTCCACACACACACACACACACACACACACACACACTGTGATGAGAATTCACAGGATTGGAACTAAACAGCTGTGTGTCTATAACAAAATTCTCACTTGTTAGTGAGACTCATTAGAAAAAAAGGCTTCAGTTTGTTCCATGCATCATTGCTTCATTTGTTCCTCGTAACAAAACAAAAAGAAAATGAGAAAACCCTTGTTTTTTCAGCATCTGCTGAAAATGAAAATCACAAAATAAAAATGAATTTTAAAAAAGGAGAGAGATACTGGCTCATTCAGATCTTGAGCTCAAATCAAAAACGTATAAGCGTTCACTTAGCTTTTTTCCCCAGTGACATATGTAGCCTGACCCAGAGACTTTTATTTGTTTCTTCAGATGTTATCCTTAATATTACTTTTTTAATTTAATTTTTACCTAAGATAAATAGCAATTTCCGTCCAAACAAAACACATAAGCCTTTTGAGGTCACACATTCCAACAGGCATAAAAGCAGGATTAATCAGCTACACAGGCATTTTCTGGGCGTGGCCTTTACCCAGTGCCGAAAGCACAGGCAAGTGTCCACGAGCTTTTCAAGCGCTTTCTTGTTTGAATGAATCTCAATACGGCAAATGACAAGCTATACTAGAAAAAATAATGCAAGAGGATTTTAGTTTAAACATTATTTTAGATATTACTGTAATAAAAAAGCAATAAGTCATATCACTTTCCCTGAGTAATAGAAACCCATTTATTTTATTAGTAACTAGCACAACACTGGTTGCAACAAACTCTGTTGGTCTGTGAATAATAGATGCCTAATATACTCACTGCCAGATCTTCGTCCTCGTGATCACTCTGCCATTCGCATTCCTCATCTGTAGGTTCCACTGCACCAGTTACAATGCTTTTCCTCTGCAGCCAAACACAGTGCAGGAAAAATTAAACAAATCATAATGAACAGGTGACAACTACAGGAAATAAAACATTACTCACACTTCACATTTGAGTGCTTGTCAAATTAGTATCATTATAAAAGAAAATAAATACATAAAGAAATGTAAAGGAAAAAAAAAAAACAGTAATCTTTGATGGTGTCAATTTAAGATCCATCTATGTCTATCTGTGAATTTTTCAGTGTGCTTCGTGTTCATTAGTATGTACACCCAGCTGCGTCCACTGATGACCAGATGAAATTTATCCTCTTCAGCCTTAATTTATTGGTTCATTACTCACGAGATGACTAGTTCATACTGGTTCCTGGTGTGAGTAGAAATACATACATATCGCTGTGAGCAGTCTGCCATCTGCATTGTTTTACCTTCAGCCCTATGAGGACTCACCTTGTCAAACAGTGGCTGATATAGAGCAGCGTACTTTCTTTCCAGCTCGTGTACCTCCTCGTAAAATTTGGCTTCTATGTGTGAGCTCTTGACTTGCAGATTCTTCAAGGCGTTGACTCGTCTTCTGACGGAGAGCGGTAAGCTGGAAAGACGGGAGAAAGAGAACAGATGAGCATCTGGTTCTGCAGAGTTGGACCAGAACATTTTCCATCAGCAGAGTCAAACACACACAAGCTTTTTTTTTTTTTTTGGTGTTGAGTAAATGAACATAAAGAACCGTGTGTTTAACAAAAACGCTGGTCTCCTTGGTACAGACAAGTACAAACCATCAAGATACCCATCACGGTATACAGCACTATCAGGTGGAAATGAGATAATTATTTATTATCAATCTGCTCATTTAAGATTCAATTACGTGGGTGAGTCAGAAGGTTTATATTAAAACTTCCGTTGGCCGCATTGTCTCATCAGTGCTTTCTGCTCAATGCTACTGTCTCCCCAGTCACTGCTGGTTAGGTGTGAACAAATCAGTTCATTTGTAACTGCGGTGTGAGCAAAAACATATGCTCCACTTGTGATTTGCACGAAAGAAGAGCAGGGTGCAGCAACTCACGGAAGAGCATAAACCGAAGTGTTTGGATATCTGCAAGCATAATTTAAACTGATACTGTAAGCAAGGTGAAAAGAATCATTACTGGTGGCTAGACACGGATTTATCACTACGAGCCTGAGAGTAAAYGGCAGAGTGTAGAACGGAAACATCCTCAATCGACGAGAAAATGTTCAAACGTAAACTATCAGCTGGAAAATTAATCAATGCTTACAGTTTTCTGGGATTCTTAAAAGACAGAAATACTGGAACATTCAGTAAAAAAGGTTCAACAATCAACAGTGCTTGTTACAGCGAGATGCTTGTTGAAGAGCTGAAGTCTAAAGCTCGGATTAAATGCAGCGGACTGCTATCCAAGGGCATCGTGATCTTGCATGACGGTGCACGTCCGCACACGTCTGCCCACAATGTCGACACTCAGCTTTATTTTTGAGGTGTTAAAGCATCCTCCCTATAGTCCTCATCACGCTCCATCTGACTTTCACCTCTTTGGTTGCCTGAAAGCAGCCCTATGAGAACGTGGATTCACTTATGATGAAGAAATGAAGACATTCGTGGCTCTCAGCTCAGCATAGGGGAATACGAAAGCTTGTAGACAGTTTATAGAAAAGCAAGGAAATTATGTTGAAAATTATTTTTGTCTTTTCTAAAAGTTAATAAATTCGACAGTGCAGATAATTTTGACTTAATCTTGTATTTGTCACAAGTACCTCACAGCGCAGTTAATTTTTTTTTTCTTTTTTTCTCCCAGATAGAAAGCTTGGATTTGCCAGGATACAGTGCCCGCAGGTTAAGAGCCTTGCTCAAGGGCTCATCAGCTGCCACCACTGAGCCCTTGATCAAGGCCCCTTACCCTTTCTACTCCAGGGGCGCTATATTCTGCCTAATCCCAGATACCTAACTGGATATGTGCAAAACAAACAAACAAAAAATGTGCAGTGAGTTGTAAGGGGACGCTGTATCCTGGCTGACCCTGTGCTCCGACCTCAGCTTCCTTACGACGATATGTGAAAAGGTCATTTCACTGTATATGTGACAAATAATTTATGGTGAATCTCGACTGTTTGACAACAACTGCCCCAGAAAGGTATTTCTAATTATTTACATAAAAATTTAAATTTTTATGTAAATAATTACAGAGGAGATACAGGTGGGATGTTAGCATCAGGTAACACAAGTGTCCTGACCTGTCCATAACTGAAGGACTGTGTGTTAAAGTGTCTAGCCTGTCCTGAAGAGCCGCGAGTGCTTGAGGGTTCTGCATCACCAGATCACCCACGTTACCTGCAAACAGAGGGCAGAAACAAAACCTTTAAACTGGGAACTCAGTTCAGCTGGGTATTTAAATCAGTACTATAAGCCAAGTGACCCCAACGTTTTTTTATTTTATTTTAATTTTTTTAATAACAAAAAAGAAGAAGACAAAAGAAAAGAATTGTATATACAAACAGAAAGCCAGAGTATAATAAAACAATAGAACAATCACAAAGTGGAGATTCTACAAACTAAGAAGACACAAAGGATGAGTACAGGGAAACATGTTTATATTTGAATATGATTGGTGCATGACAGCAAATAAAAATTTCATCCTTTATCACTTTCTAATTATCAATCATTACACTTATTTGCAAAATTCAACCACGTTAGTGGTTAGATTTGACACTTCATTGTACACACATTTCTTTCTCTCTTTTTTTAAAAATTAAAAACACCCACCTTTACTCCTTCTAATAAAAATGCTGTTTTTGTCTCTTAACAGATGAAAATTTTTGCCGGGTGACATTTTGCTGCATTCTAAACACCTGATGACTGAAATACTAGATCTGATTATTGATTAATTATTGTGTCATGATAAGTGATGATGGTGAGATGTAGGGGAAGGGGCGGAGCTTCTCAGGAGTATCAGGTGGGAGTTCAAAACACTGTCCGTCACTCTATATTCATTTAATTTTATTGGCTCATCTGTTATGTCATAATGACATTAAAAGGCACCTATTACACCACATCAGGGGAGGAGCAATGCAAATTTGCTCATAAAAATGTGAGAAAAATAATCATTCCCTGCTTGTTACCCTATTATTGTAGTAGAAAAATAGATATGTGAATCAATATGACATCACATAAGAAAAGCCCCTCCCACTGTTTGCTACTCAGCTCTGTTGTACTCTGGGCATTATAGCTTATTAGTAGCGCATTTGAAGAATGAGTGAGGAATTATCTGAGGGGTATGTCACAAATTAATTTAGGGAGCTCTGAGATCCAGTGTTAACTTATAAGGATATGGTATAATATGGGAAAATTAAAGTGAGAAATGGCTATTTCAAACAAATAAAGATTAGCAGAGTTGTTGATGGGTGATTTTTTTTGGTTAAAAATAAAAGACACACACACTAGTTTAACCACAAAATGGGACAAATTGGCTTTCTCCACCTGTTCCATTTGAAAACCATTATCACAGGTAGAATATTTTCTAATGACTAATTAACTTCTGGCCCGACAGACAACGAGAGATCACATTGTGCTCCTCTGAATGGTGCGGAATTTTGTTACAGTGCTGGCGCGTACAGATGTCAGATGTATCACCGCTTTCCGATTGCTGCTACGTCTGTTTAAAAGCACAATAATCAAGTCTTCATAAAAGTTTTAGAATGAAACGTTACACTCGCCCGTGCCAGAACAGCACTTCAAAATAATCACGCACAGCCGGAGTTTACAGAAGACACAACAGTCTTTGAGCTGATGAATATTTCAGCTTCTGAACAGCCAGACAATAGACTGCTCTGTTTTTGTTTTAATACAAAACAATGGAGATTATTGTGGAGTTTATCACTGCATTGAAATTTACTTTACCTTTAGCTTCAATCTTTTCACCGTCCATGTCATAAAAACACAGATCTGTGGAGAGGCCAAGATTTCATATTAAGAATGGTGTTATAAAAAGATAAAAATATTTTACTAATGTAACCAACATTCACATAAGACTGCTTATGAAGTTGAGTTGCTAGAATAAATAATGATGAACTCCTGATGTCGTTCTAGCGAGCATATGAACAGTGATTAAATCTATTGCACAAACTGAAAACATCATTAAATCAGAACTGAAATCGAAGAACATGTCAATAAAAAAAGACATACTGCCCTCAAACAAAATCACACCATTACTAAACCTTCTCCAAAATAATCTCTGGTACCCTTGGGTACAAATTTACACTCATACATACAGCAGGTGGCAGTGTGCATCTTGTTGGTTTGTGAGCTGCCATTAAACACCGAAAAAAACAGAATGAGGATGTCAATCTTCGCAATATGCCTATTATTATTGATTTTCTAAAAAACACTTGCGTGCCTTCCGATTTTGTCAGAATATGTTTGATTCATAACCCTCGTCATGTGTGACGAGTGTTCTTTCTCATGAGCAACAATGCTGCTTTCGGATAACCAAAATATTAAAAATGTCACCAATAACAAACCAAATCTTTTTTTAAGAGCCTCTGTAATATAACTAGGGACCGTGGATGCCAATGATGACCATTGTATTTATTCCCATTTTTACATTCGTGGTAGCACCTCCGGTCAATATTCACCCGCACATTCACACACTACAGGCAATCTGGCAACACCAATTAGCCTAATCTGCATTCTTTAGACTGTGGGAGGAAACCGGGGAACCTTGAGAAAACCCACCAAGCACAGAGAGAACATGCAAACTCCATGCAAACAGACCCCGAGTAGGGAATCAAGTCAAACTTGGAGTTGCAAGGTAACATGTCTAACCACTAGGCAGTTTTAAGTTCCTGATGTGTAAATGTAAAAGTAAAAAACAACAAAAAAATTTTTTTTTACAAGATCATGCATTTATTCAGTTATCTCCGCCCACAAAAATGGCGGCTCAGCTAATAAAATTAACTTGATTCCTTAAGCGAGTTACTATCACATCTCAGAAAAAAAGTTTTAGACTCGTCTGCTTCCACGTACATACATACATGCATAAATAGAAGTTGTGTTTTTGCTTCATTTTCTTATCAAAGCTAGGTCAAATATTATATATAGCTAGTAGTAAGACTTCCGTAATTTCTCAGTTGCCTAGCAACAGGAACAGGGCTCGCGCGATTTTTTTTTTTTTCTCGAGAGGCGGTGGACGTCGTTTTCGGGGAAAAGATAAACGTAAAAACATACAAAACAAAACACAAATTCGTTCTTATCGTGTTAATTATTTTTGCCGGAAAAAATATTTAATGAGTGGCGTGCGCGCAGACCGCTAGCTCGCGCTGATGACGCAAGATGGCTAATTCCGCTAGCTTTATAGAGTTAGCTCAATGCTAGCGAGATAAAACACTGACAGAAATATTATTGTTCAGGAATGTTCTATCATTTTCATACAATCTTAAATGCTTAATAATACCTGTTTAGGCTTCGTTTAACTAGCTAGCGTTTCATACTTATCTTTTATTTTTTTTTAATACTAGATATATTCTGGGCGGAACCAGAAAGCTAGCGAGTTACTCCACTGATTTGTTTTTGTTTTTTTCGTGTATATAAAAAAATAATGTTAGCTAGCCAAATTATATACTGTTAGATAAATTACGTACGTGTAAAGTACGTGTAATTTATATGAAGAGTGAGGCTTGTAGACTAGGTTTGAGTTAAACCGTTTACGTTAGAAAGCTTCTCTCGAGCTGCTTCGGGATTTACACACAACATAGTTACAGTTATTTCAGCAGAGTAATGCTAACTCGGCTAATACAGTATCAACAATGCAGCTGGTAGAAAAAGAAAAACTGTCAACGAGGAAGACGCACAAAGAAAATAGCCAATGCACACTGATTACCTTCTCAACGGATATCCAGGTGATCTAAAGTGTGTGTGTTTTAATCCTGGCAGCTTTCTTACCTTTGCCAGGGCTGATATTCTTTACATGGATACTTTCAGCACTTTCTATCAGTGCTAAAACCGACTCTTAGCGCCGCCTGCTGGACACGCGCATGTTAGACCAGAGATGCGTTTCAAGAAATAAATAAAAAGGTTGTAAAATTTAAGCAACAATTAATTGATCAACATGAGCCAGATTTGTATGTTTGTACACTGATCATGTGCTTTTTATTTTTAGAGCACATGTACTCTTTTTAGCGGAAACAGTGGCTAATGTCGCCATTAGCCACTGGATGGCGCCATATTGATGACTCTCATGAGAATTTGCATATTATTACGTGCTGTGTGTGTGTGTGTGTGTGTGTGTGTGTGTGTGTGTGTGTGTGTGTGTGTATCTACAGTAAGCATCCATAACATTATGACCACTTGTATTGATTAGGTCCCCCATCTGCAAACACTTCGTTTTTGGGCCCCTATCTATCATAACCAGCATTAACCTTTTGATCGAGAGTAGCACTTCTATTGGATTGGATTACAGAGGCCAGCCTTCACTCCCCATGTGCATTTTTGAGTTGTTCTGGCCTAGTCCTCTAATCATCACAATTTGGGCCTTGTCAAAGTCTCTCAGATCCTTATGCTTGCCTATCTGCTTCCAACACATCAACATTAGAAAGAAAGCTTTACTTGCTTCCTAATATATACCACCCACTTCCAGCCACTATTGTAACATACATTATTTGGTCTGCCACTTTTTTGGTTTAATGGTTTAATTTTTTTTGTATTGAATACATTTTTGTGTAACCTTCTTACATACATAAAAAATGTAGCGACAGTGAGAAGAGCTGCAGTAGCCGCAGTGCGGAAGGCCCGGCTTCAATTTCGCACCCAATGTCCAAAACTCAGCCATGGAAGCAGTGCCAGTCCCAAGCCCAGATTTAAAAAATGGGAGGGTTGCGACASKAAGGGCATCCGGTGTAAAACCTGTGCCAAGTTGTGTGCGGATTGTCTGCTGTGGTGACCACTCAACAGGACAGCCAAAAGACTAACAACAACATTGGGAACAAAATTGCATTCAAAACTATGAAATAACACGTATGGCATTACGTAGATAAAGTGACAACAACAACACTTGGTTGTTATTTTAAGACACGAAGGTCAGTTGTTCTTGAGTAGTTCTTGCAAAAACAGTATTTTCAAGTGCATTTGCAAAACCCATCAAGCACCATGAAGACTGTGAAGACCTTCCCAGGAAAGCAAGACCAAAATTTATCTCTGCTACAGAGGAGAAGTTCATTTAGAGTTACCAGCCTCAAAAATCACAAATTAACAAACAGAACCACAGATTAGATCCATGACAAAGGCTTTACAGATCATAAGAAGCAGACACATCTCAATATCTACTGGTCACTTTGCCACACCCAAAGTCTCCTGGCATAAGCTCCAGGCCCCTCTCAACCCTATACAGGATAAATTGTGTAGGAGATGAATAAATAATATATCGGAATATATCTGAGTTTTATCGGAATGTTGTTAGTTTTTCGGGTGAGGGGTCGCCAGAGACGACCGTCCACTCCACACACAACTTGGCACAGGTTTTACTCCGGATGCTTCCCGATGCAACCCTCCTATTTTTTTCTTATCCGGGCTTGGCCCAGTGGCTATGTTTTGGTCGTTGGGTGGGAATTGAATCCAGGCCTTCTGCTGGACACCGATGGGAGACCTACCACTGAGCCATCAATGGCCATTAACCTCTTAAATTCTTCTCACTTTCCAAAAACATTCTGGTGGGTGTATTAATGATGCAAACATACTGTATATGCATGTGTCCTGTGAGGACTGACATCACATCACATCACACCCTGGGACAGGCTCCAGTCTATATTAATAAATATGAGTAAACAGATGTTTAGAAGTGACCTGTTCATTCATTAAATCAATGAAACTTACTAAAGAAACAGGTTACATCAAGGTCTCTTTTGCTTCTGTTCATAAACAGGACCTACGTATACAGCATATTCTTTATATGTTTTTCTTACCCTACATTTAGGTAAGCAGTATTATTTGACACTAGGACAAAAAGCACAGAGGACATGACATAATGATACTTTACAAATTTTTTATTAGTCACATAAAATAAGCCAGTGACCACTTTCAATGCAAGAAGAAAAACAGATACCACAAAGGGGTAAAGATAAGCTCACAGAATAATTGCCACAGTTTATGATCAAGATAACACTGACTCCACTGATAATAATAATATTAAAAATATCTATACATACACTTTATGATGAGTATATATATATATTTTTTAAAGTAAACGAAGAATTTCCCAAGTGATAAATTAAACTATTTGGAATAATATTTGAGGAACAGTCGAGTCCATCTGGGACTTGTGATGAAATTTCTGGTGAATGAAACCTCAGTAAAACAGTTGAATGGTGCAAACGTTTTATTGGAGGCCATATGTCCGTGAATGATGACCATTCAGCGAGTGGAACGCCTGATCCTTAAAAACTAACTACCAACTTGTGGAAAGATACACACCTGTCTGTGTAAACTGTACACAATAATTCACCAACACCACTTGCACGTTACAGGAACTCGGCTGGGAGTTATTGCCACATCCCCCTTACAATCCTGACCCATGGCATGTTGTTCCTGGAAGGCCAGCATTTCAGATGTTATGCAGCAGTCTGATCATGGCTCCAACGTACTGGCTCAAAACGTTTTTTTTTTTTTTCATTATTATAATTTTTCTTTGAATTTTTCCCGATTTACTCCCGAATTTAGTCATAGCTAATTCCCACCTGTCATTAGTGTACTCCTACAACAAGGTTACCAATCAAGGGAGGGCTGAAGCACTATTGAAAGTGCATTAGTGTGACAGGGTATTATATTAATGAATACAGGCAGTTTTTACTCCCAGAAGTGTGTGAAACAAAAAAAACATCCTACTTTGACTTGATTGCCCCTTATATAAATATTTTTTTCTGTTTTCTTGATCTTTATTAATTAATATTTAATTTAATACAGTGGAACCTTGGGTTATGAGCATAATTCTTTCTGGAAGCGGGCTCATATTCCAAAACACTCGTAAACCAAATCAAATCTTCCCATAAGAAATGATGAAAACTCAAATAATTCATTCCACAGGCACACTCGTAAACCGAGGTACTCGCAATCCGAGCTTCCACTGTATTATAAATTGGGTATTGGGTTTTCAATACTCCTAGAATAGTATTTTGGGGTAATTTTTAATCATGATTTATCATTCAACAATAATAATGGATGTCTAAAACTCTGACCAATTTAAAGTGTTGGATTCCCAGATTCAGGTCCCGGTCCATGACAGACAAACATGTAGTCTGATACAACATCTTTAATCACATATGATGTTTTCTCATCATTCTTAGCATGAGAATTAGAGCATAAACAAAAACTAAAACACTAAATACATAGATATACATGCAGTTATACATTATCTTTTCAAATTCCAGGTTGCAGGTTGAACATTTGCTGGCTTCTGATAAATACTATTTAACCACAATAACCACAATAACAACAACTAGAGTTAATAACATTAARCAGTGCCTGTGATTAGTCACATACAAGTTGCATATATACAAATGTTTAAATTCAATGGATTACTTTAACAGTCTTCTGCAATGATTTTTTTCTTTTTGCAAATCATACCAGTAGTGTGAGTTTTAGACATTCGTTTAGTACAGAATTCAGTGCTACATGACAGATTGCAAGTCTCAAATTACAAAATAAAAGTGCCTACAAAAATGCCCTCAAAACAAACAAACAAATTTATTACATTTTCGAATCATGATAAAAAAGGATATAAAAATCTGAATAAAAAAGAATTCCCTCAAATTCTAGAGCTTGTCTTTGGTATGGAGGGACAGTAAGGCTAAAATGTTTTATAGAGAACTTTCACAAATTGGCATTGTTTTTGTATTAGGCACAAGAAATTCAGTTACATGGTACATCTTTTTTCTTTTAAGTGTATAAAAATGTTTGATTATTAACTGACCCAATATTTTTTTTATCTTATTATTTTACCTATGACAAGCTCAAATTCCAGTGTTCTCAGCTTAATCAGTGACATAAGTGGTACACGCCCTATGTTATTTAATAAGATATATAACAGTGCAAGGATAGTAAATAAAAAAAAGTCACAAATAGCAAACTTTAAAATATGCAGCATAACAGTGCACTTCTTGCAATTACAAATCAATATATTTAATTGAAATTAATTTTCCCTTTGAAAATGTTTGAAAATGTATGTAAAAAGGTTACACAAAAATGTATTCAATACAAAAAAAATTAAACCATTAAACCAAAAAAGTGGCAGATCAATCAACTAATTTAAAAATGCATAGATTATAAAATCTCTAGACAAAACAGATCCTGAAAATCTTTTACTGACAATTATTTTAATCTTGTTTGGAATCTAATTTGGATTTTCTGCTCAAGACTCATTATTTATCAGGAAGCTAACAGTTTGAAAAGTTTTTATAAAATACATTAAGTGCACACACTTAAATGGAAAACAATCGTGTTCATTATTTAATAGGGATTGAAGCTTTATGAATTTTGATTTTCCATTTAAACAGCGGACTTCATTGTTACCAATAGTGCAAATATTCAAGCCTTTTAATGATTGTTGTTAAAACCCTACTGGGTCTTAACATCGTTTATTCAATTTAATCCCTCAGCTAGAACTTGGGAAACCCTGAGATAAAAAAAAAAAAAGGATTATTAAAAAATTATATACCTTGATTTAAATAAATAATTATTTTGGGATGACTTGCAAGCCAATTATTGTTGTTACTAAGCCAATAATGTTCATCTTTGGACTTTAAAAATCATTAAAAAGTTTAACTGCATATTGTTTAAGTGCCAACTGTCAATGTCACAGTTAATATATTTAAAAGCTTTACAAGAAAATTACATTATAAAAGAGAGCGTATATTCTTTTCATATGTTATAATCACACTCTTTAAGGTAATACATTTATCTATTTATTAGTTTATTTATTCACTTATTTATTTACTATTGTGTTATCTGTTTCTGYACACGGAAGCACCTATTTGACAAAAGCTGAAAAAATTATCTGAGTGAATCACAGTACATCAGACCGTTCAAAGTCGCAATAGAAGTTTGTTAGCGTAAAGAAGCAAGTGTAAAATAAGTTTTATTTACACAAATAAACCTTGCCTGCAAGGTGTGCAGAAATATCCCTTGTTTTTTTTTTTGTTTTGTTTTTGTTTTTTGGTAAACTGTAAAATTATCAATTTGTAATTTCACAGCATTTCTTGGAAGCAGTAAAAGCCATTTTATTAGAGATAGTGGAACCCGAGTTAATTTTTCATTTCTCTTTCCAGTACCTGAACACGTGTGGAGAGAAATTCAACATGACAGCACCATAGTTTGTACAGAGGTGCACTGACCAGAAAAAAAGCATCAGCAACCAGCATTTTGATTAACAAAGGGATCATTTCTGTTCAACCCAAAAACTAAGTCCAGCTATTCACTGTAACTCTGCTTTGTGTAAACATTTTGAGAATTTCCTGTAAAACAAATAAGATAAAACCCATTAAATATAAGAACAATGCAAGCCACAAATTAACCCAACATTTCCACTGTTGCCTGGTCCTTGCTCTCCAACCAGTCAAAGCCAGCAGAATTCACAGTCTCATTGCAGATCTGTTGGAAAATTGGGTCATTCTTTAGTTCCTCCAGTGTTGGTTCTTCATACTGCATTTGCTGCTGACTTGATGCTGGGTCAAAGAGAAGGTTTGCGTCTAAAGTGTTTAAATCGTTCATGCTATTGGAGAGTTCAGAGGTCAGTTGCATATCGCCTGGAAACTCTGAACCAACAGCGCCAAGTTCGGTTGCCTGGCCTGGAAGCTTCGAGACAGTGTTCAAGCTGCCATCATCATTTAACAAGGCTTTATCAGTTGTAACGAAAAGGAAAGACCGCTGGTGTTGCTGGAGGTCTTGCTGTGGAGGAACCATCAAGGCCTGATTTTGCAGCTCTTCAGACAGTAGCTTGTTCTCTTCTGAGACTGACTGCCCTTGCGCATCCCTTGCTGAGAAGCTTATTTGCTCCCCTCCATTGTTCTTCATGAGGTAAGCAGGCTTTGTAAATTTGTAAGCTGAGGAGCCAGGCGAAATCATAGCCTGGTGATTGGCACTGGAAGGAAAACCAGAAGCAGCGGTCGCTTCCAAGATTTGTGAGAGGTTCATGCGAGCAGTGTAATTGGATGACATATTGTTCATGCCAAGTCCACGTACTATAGTGTCTCCATCACCATCCATCTTGTTGAGCAGGACATTGGTAATGTTTTTCGTGTTGCTTGTCTGCCCACCAGCTTGCATGGGCAAAACTTCTGTCTGCATCATCACGTTAAGAGGCACAGACTGACTCCTCTGCGCTATGCTGCTAACGCTAGCATTTGCTTGATTATTAGCAAAGATATTCAGCACTTCTGGTGTCACTGGTGAGTTAAAAGGAGAGACCACATAACGGCGAACATTGGGGTTTGGGGTTCCACTCAGGTTGCGCTGCCTGACTGCTGGACTGACACTGCGACAGCGAAACGATCCAGAAGAGGAAGTGCTGGTTTTGTTATCAAGTGGTGCTGGAACAGCAAATCCCTCCTGTTTATTAAGGCTTGCCATGCTAGCCACCTGCTGCTGGACTGGTGAAATAGGCGTCAAGCGACTTATGTGTACGTCGTGGTGTCTGACTGGTGATGGATACGCCTGGCCAGGAATGGCAAAAGCGTGAGGCTTCCTGAATTGGTTATCCACCAGGTTCTGATAGTTGGGTAGAATACTAATTCCATTGTTAGAATTACTACTGCTGCTATTGTAGTTATTATTCATCCAGTCGAGCTTGGCTTTATCTGGGTGGGTGGCCATTGGTCTTTGCATGGGCTTGACCGGACTAGACGAGATAGTGCTGCCATCATGGTAACTTGTGATGCTAGAGTTGATGGGAGTGAAGGCAAACGGGTTCCTACACTCAACAGGACTGGGTGGAACACCACTGCTGCAGTTGGAGTGAGGTGTTCCAATTGGGGTTTGGCAGCTGCTTCCCAAAGCGCTGTCCACAGGGGTGGTGGGGGCAAAATGGGAGCAGGGGCTCTCGCGGGTTAATCCCTGCCCCATTCCCATAATCTCTGCGCTGTGGGTAGGGGTATGGACAGGTGTACTGCAAGTATTGGCCAAGTTGTAGCAAGAAGTGCTGACCTGATGACTGGATATCATGCTGTTCTGCAAGGCAGCCTGTTGACTTTGCAGTGCCAAGTCCCCACAGCTATCAAAGGTTTGCATGGAGCTGTTCAACTTCATCTGCTCCTCCATCTGAACTAGTTCCTCTACAATACTGTCCTGAGTCATGTCATCATCATTAAATGGGAAGTATCCCAAATGGGGCTGAGATGAGACATGTTCCCCCATATCAGTAGTCATCTGCACAAGCTGGCCTGCGGCAGTGGGTCGAGTCATCACAGGAGGCTCCATAACAGAACTGGACATTTGCTTAGTTTTTACTGCCCCCTGTTGAAAATAAATTTGTTGCTGATTGCCATCTTGGTGTTCGTTATTCCAAAGCACTGCATTCAGTTCACATGCTGCAGAGGTGCTGGCCTGCTCCGGACATACCTGCATGGCTTGATGATTTTTGTTTGCATGCTGCTGTATCAGTGCCTGACCTGGGGCGCTAACAGTGCGAGTAACTGTTGGCTTGCTGTTCATATTGGATGAAGGTCCTTCCCACTGTCCTTGGGAAACACTCCGTGGTCTGTTAAATGACTGAAAGTTTGTATTCCTGACATGATTATCCTGGCAAGAGGCATTCATAGCTGTTTTACCAGTAGTCATATTTTTTTCATTAGATGAAGAGCCTACCCATTGTCCCTGCATGCTGCTTTGGGAACCGCCAACACCCTGGAAACCAGCGTTTCCAACTACATTATCACAGAATGCAAGGATATTATTAGGGGCATTGGAAGGAAACTTCACATTTTCAGCAGCTGAAGAAAGTTCATTTTCTGGTTCAACAGGTATTTCTGTCCTAGAAACCTTGTTCACTGCAAGTTTCAATTTTGCATCTTCACTTCCCTCAGAAATGTAAATTTTTTTGACAGGTGTCAGATTCGAATCTGGGTGTAAGCCTTGTCTTTTGCGGGGGCTTGGAGACACCAACTCTGCGCCCTTGGGTGGTGTCATAAATGCGCTATTACTTGTYGTTGGAGCACCGTTAGTACTCTTATTGGCTATGTGCTGATTAAAAATGCTTTCATTTGAATTATTATTGCTACCAGCAGACAATCTGCTTTCATTTGGGAGGGACTGACCATTTAATTTGTTTCCTGATTGACGTTCCTGTTCTGCAGAAATTTTAGCTAGAGGTGTGGGCACACTTGCAGCTCTGGGTTTGAGTGCTCCTTCTTCTTGCCTACCCCCACCAGTTGTCCTGCCCTGAGCTTCTCTTGCTCGCACTACAGAATCAACATCATCCAATTTAAGGTTGACGGCTGGTATTGTGGCTGCTTGTCCTGGCTTTGAAAGTGTTGATGGCATTGCAGCAATAGAGCCACTACGGACACGTGTAATAGGCTGGAGATCATCACTATGGCTGGTGATTCCAGCAGAGGCAGGCCTAGCTGTGGTGGCAGCAGTGCTGGTGGTGCTATTGCTGGGCCCGAACGATATGGCAGTCATTTTCACGATGTTGACTGAGTCTTTGGGTGTTGGTAGGACAGTTTTGATAGAACCTTTAGTGATAAGGAGAGCAGGCGGTGAACGTAGCGTGATTGTGCTACTTGTTGCTGGTTTAGGCAGGATTTGAGCATAACGATGGCGAGCAGGACGGTCACCAACAGGACTCGCCGGGACATTCTGAGGTGTCTTTGGACACCGGGTCACAGGCTGCACCGGCTGGGTGACAACCTGAATATTGACAGGAAGCACCTTGCTTTCTGCTGGTGCAACAGGAACTGGGCTAGGCGACATCAACTGTCTGCTTCTTTGAACCTGAACAACAAAAATAAAGTGAGCATAAGTTCTGTAATATGACTTCTTTGTACAGTCAGTTACATATGTATTTGTACAGAGACACAAATATGTAATTTTGGCTTTGTAAACCACCACAATGGATCTGAAATGAAGCAATCAGTATGTGACTGAAGTGTAGGCTTTCATTTTTAATTTAAGGGCTTTAAAAAAAATAATGATGCAATATTTTTCTAAAGTCTTAAGTTTAACCTTCAATCACATACCTTCAAATTTGGTGTGGTTGTGTACAGAATCAAAAGGGGAAAAAAATTTTCCACCATTTAAATAATTATGGACTCAAGTGTAAGTCTTTGACTTCCTGTGCAAATAGAAAAAATTACCGTAACTGGACTTGGAACTGCGGCTACTACAATACCAATGGTGGGCTGCGGTGAAAGTAGGGCAGGGCTGCCACATGGGATTCCTGTGCTTGCACAAGGAGTAGTGACCCCTTCTGCCCTCCGGCCCTGAGCTTCAGGAGAAAGTGGGGAGTGAAGTTTCTGTTCCTGCTGTTTCTTCTGGATCTTTCGCTGAAGCTGCTGCTTGGCGTCGATGGAAGGGGATGCCAGTGTTTTGACCTGAGGCTGGAATGAGTGGGCATCAGTTGTGGGCATGAATGCGGATGACTGAACAGACACTGGGGCCCCTGGGGATATCAAGAGGAAAAACTACATTAATAAAAAAACCAAACTGCATGATTAAAGTTTATTAATTGTATAATGTTGAAGATCAACACTGACAAACTCCTGTCTTGGTGTCTGCACCACTCTAACAAAACGACTTAAACTCAAATGGATTTGGCATGAATTTGAGTCTTTTTAGGCATGCTTGTCTGAAATCAGTGCGCAACCTCATTAATGTACAGTTAAACCTTGCATTGCGAGCATAATTCTTTCCGAATTTACCCATAAGAAATGATGAAAACTCAGACAATTCGTTCCACACCCCAAAATATCCATTTAAAAATAATTAATACAAAATGTAAAGTAAAAAATTTAAAGTAAAAATAAWACAAATTAACCTGCATTTTACCTTTAAAAAGAATCGTGCCTGTAGTGATTGAGACCACACTCATACACAAACAAAAATTTAAAAATGCTTTACGAGCACACATGTGGTCACAGTGTTATAGTAAATAGTATATGTGCGCACGGATGTTGACTATACGAGTGAAGCACGCGCACTGAGACTGAGCATGGGAGACGATTACCCACAATACTGCTTGTATTTCAAGATCTTGCTTGTTTCCCGAGTTAAAACTTTTGCTCGTCTTGTGAAACACTTGCAATCCAAGGTGGCACTGTACTTGTGGCTGATTGGCCAAATGAGAAAACTAGCTGTGAAATTAGCCTTTTACTCTCCCTCACGTAATCTGAAAAATCACTCTCTAAAATCCAGTGGTTTTATGTATTGGTAATGTAATGTCACCATATTTATAGTGAAATGTTTAAGAAATAACAAAGATGCACAAGAACTGTGCTTTGCCTGAATTCCATACCAAAAGGTGAGATATTGTAAATATTAATGTAAATCTTAGTTTTAACCTGAGCTCCCATTTTCACAGTTTTTGATATGGATTGCTACAAATTCATRACCCATGATGAGCTGTGGTAGTCGTGTGCTTAGATTGTGGCTTACATGGATGAGTCAGGGCGACTTGTTGGGATCCACACTTTGCTGGGATGCTCAAATTCCATGCTCAAATTGCAAAACATGCTCAAATGTTGGAGTCAAAGCACTCTTAACTCCGCTGTATGTTTCCATGTGATTATGTATAGTCATTTGTGGCCCTCGTAGGTATTTACGCGCAGCTGTACTGGCACTGGGTCATGTGATGGGCAAAAAGCTTTAAGTGCGAGAATGGTATTGCTGCTTCGTGAATGTTAATATTTTGCTATATCTTTTCTTAATAATTGTGATAAATGTTATAGTTTGTAACATTTGCAAAAATTATCCACATCTAATGCCCTGTAGAGCTACAGTATTTGTCAGTAATAATTGTCACAAAGTATATGTAAACATGGCGTTATTATGTGTCTTTATGTAGTGCCTTTCTTCCAGCTCAGCTCTGCCTTAGCTCTGCTTAACTGATGATCAGGTTGGAGCAACAGCAAGGCATGATTTTGAAACCGTAGCAATTCATAGCAAAAAACATGAAAGTACTGTAGGACCTCTTCTTGAGACCAGTGCACCGTACCTGAAGGGGATCCTGTCATCACAGTGAGAGCAGCAACAGACTTGGTGCTGATGTAGTGGCTGTTCAGCARGAAGCGTGCCAGGTCCTCTACACTAACAAACTGACGACTTAGCACTTTCTGAGCCCACTCGCACACCAGATCACAGGCAGCAGAGCGAATCTCATCCTCCCCGCTGGAGTTCTGCCCAGTAGGTTCAAACCCCTCATACTACCCCACCACATGTGAGAGAAAGAGAGAGAGAGCAGACAGGGAAAAGAACATGGACGTTAATTTGATGGTGACATATGGGACAAATGTAGAAAGAGGTGTACAGCGAATAGACACGTTCTTCCCGTAATGTTGTTGCATTTGTTGCATTAAATATTTTAAATACTTGCCCATTCTACTTCTCTGCTAATTTACTACTGTATTAGTAATCTGTCCAATTATAAACAGGGATCTAATCAAATCTAATATAACCTTGCTGGACTAATCTCAACTTATTTATATTTCACAAGTGAATAAGGCCAACACTTTGAAGGAAATATTAATAGTTTTTTTCTTTAATACATATATGTGCATGTRCAGATAAACGTACCCCATCTCCTGTTTTGTGTACGTCCAGATTTGGAAGAGAAGGCAGGTGAATGAAAGGCTTCTTTCTCAGGCCACTATAGCAGTATGTGAGCAGGTGTTAAGGCACAATTGATGAAAAATGTTCTCTATATAACCTTACAGCAAGATTTCTTAGCTATGGTTCTAAATATATTCACCGTTTATATACATTTAACAACACCAGCAGAATTTTTCTTTTCTTTTAAAAAAATTACCTAATTTTGTAAAATTTCTATTGAAATGTCAGCATTCATTCATGAGCATGCTCAAGCGTTTAACTTGCATCTGAACTGAACTGAACTGCTTTTCAAAAATGTATTAGATATAAGGCAGCTAAATTTGATTCGGATTAATTGAGTGGTTCAGGTGRGTAATAGCAAGATCAGGAAAACCCTTGTGCAAACACTCTAACACAACATTTCTAGGATAAGGTTGAGACGGGTCACTTTGTATTATGTATTTWTTTATTTCCTTGGTCTTATGCTTAATTTTTTGTTTTTACTATTTTGTTTTTTTACTTTATATTAAGAAAACATCTTTTGGACCCCAACTTCATGCTTTCTACTGGCTGACAAAACCAGCATTTGGGAACACACAGGTCAGATTGCATGTACAGTACTTATTGTACAAAGGTCTTAGGCACATGTAACCATAAAAAGTAGTAAATAAACCAAACCGAGTCAGTGTGATGACTGCTTGCTCTGACAAGGCAAGAAACTAGTTTTTCAAAATCATTTTCAAAATAATTTGCTTGACATTAACAGATTCACACTTTGTTATTCCTGTGTGTGTGCGGTGGTCAGAAATAGAACTGCAGAATGAAAAAGTGGAAAAGTGGAAGTGTGTACGGTGTTCAGCGAAAGGAAAGGTCGAAATGTCCTGTGCTGATATGAAGATGGGTTTGATTTCGTAACGGAGGGGTTGAAGGGGATTGCTAGGTGTATTAGATTTCCGTTACTGTGACAACCATCATCAACAAACTAGTGTTATTTTGGAACAGCACCACTGAGAAAATATAAATAGTCTCGTATTATTTGCGTATGCACTTTTAACCCTGGCGTTAATCCCAACAAATCTGTTCACTGGTGTTCTAATGATAAAACCATGCAGAACAATGAGACAGGGACTGTAATGGGTCCTTTGTTTGTTTGTTTGTTTTTTTTGGAAGAAGGTATAAATAATCTCTGAAATGCAATGTTTGAAAGAAGAGCTGCAATGAAGAACATTTCCTGAAGGTCAGGCGCATTCCTGCTGCCACTTGGTTCCTCTGTCCAGCAGCAGCGCGTCTACACTTTTTTTCAGATTTTCCTGATCTATATTTAGGAGGAGCATGAAYTACAACAACAGATGTCTGAGAGTTCAAAAGGATTGTAACAAACAGTTTCAGAGAAGGATATTTGGATTTGCCCCTCATGCCGAGTCGGCGCGCCTTCATGTTGGGAAAAACGTTCTTCATGATCTTTCCGAAATCGGCGGCACTGAGAGCGTGATAGCCCAGATTGTCACAGTAGCTCCTGGAAACACACAGCACGTCACCAAGTTTATAATTAATCCAGAGAAATATAAAGACATGATAATCGTTATCAAAATTAAATGCATCAACAAATATGATGACTTATCTACGATTCCGAGGGATATAAGGATAAAATAAAACAAGACGCATGTTTGGGACCTTGTCTAATAGAGACATTAAGTTGGTTTCTCTGAATAAACATAAATAAGTAAACTATGTAGACCAAGTAGAACTATGACAATATAATATCCATATTGTGCTATCATAATACTGATATTCCTAATACTGATATACAATTACAAACCCTGTAAGCAGCTGATTCGATGTTTTTAGCTTTCTAAAATTTWAGAAACATTTACAGATAAAAATCAGATAAAATAAACTGTTTTTCAAACAGATAGAATATTCATGAATTATTAATTTAATAATTATACCTATTTTAAAAGTGTTGTAAAGGTTCATTAGTCATTTAGATTTAATTAGGTTTAGGAATTATTTATTTTATTATAAGTTCAGAATGTTTTTCGTTCAGATTTAATTATAGGTTTAAAGAATTAAAAAATACAKTAATTATAAATAACATTCAGTGTTTATTACTAATCTACAACAAACTTTATTATTGTAATGAATTATTAATTTCAATCAATGTACAAGTTAAAAACTAATTTTAATTTTTAAACTTTTTTTAAAGGGCCAATGTTAATCACTCCTAAATTTGTTTAAAAAAAAAATTCATTTCATTTAAATTCCTTTTTGAAAGTTTTTACTGTCCTGTTGACTAAGTATTTTTTAAAATTAAAAACTACAGTGTAAGTTATTAAATTGGTCATATATACTTGCTATTCTAGCTACTATTTAGCTACTGCGTTTTTAATGATTTACATAAAGCACTTACTGGGCTTTCATAATATCGTYGATGGATATATGTCAGAATCGTGTCCAACTCTTGTTTTGTAAATTGTATATGTGTAGTACACAAAGTGTATAAGAAAATGCMATTTAGAACTCGAGCAGAAAAACAGTGAAAATGCAAACAAAAGAAGCTTGCAGATTGAACCAGGTTTCCCCAGGTCTCCCATTTATGTTTCCGCTGTTGAGTATAAATATCATATTAATTGGCAAAGYTTGACCTACCTTTTAAAGTTTTTTAAGGTTCTTTTTAAATTGTATCTGTTTCATAATTAATTTATTAAAAATACTTTTTTTCCCTTTTTTTTTGGGGGGGGGAGGTTTTTAAAATTTATAAAAAATTAATTTTTTATTAAAAATTTATTGCAAACTCATACATTCTGATGTTGTATATTTTAGAAATATCTTTACGTATTACTGTGATATCTCAACTCATCAACTCACTTGTACTCATCGAAGACTTCCTGTTTGGGGAGCGAGGTGTCCGTGTGCTCTTCCAGGTGATTCCGAATCCAGCTGAAYGCGTGCATCTGCTGCATTCGGCTAGAAGACACACAGCTTTGCTCGCTGCTGAAGGTGAAAAAAAAAACGCTGCTTAATATTTTTGTGTAGTTCTAAATGACAGACATCATGCATTAGACCGCACAAATGCATCAAGTATTTCATGGTAACAAAGTTCTAAATGCCAGGCAGCTTGTGCTACACCCACAGCTTTTATCAGGACCTAAGAACWGCCACACTGAGTGTTTGTTAAAATCACATAGTGAAATTTTGTGTGTYGATTTTAAAACACTCACATTTTGTCGCTGCTGCTGCTGCTGCCGCCGCCGCCGCTGGGCCCCGAGGGCAGCCTGAGGTAGAGGTAAAGTTTCTCAATGTCTGTGAACCTCTCCACATCTTGCTGGAAACAGACCGAGRACAAAGAGAGAGAAAAAAGTAAAAGATGTTAACCTTATGAGGTCTACCTTTTTGATACAGTATGCATGTTTAAATGTCAGTGAAAAGTCTCCTGATTTTTAGCTATGTGTCTTTTTAAAACATACTGTAGTTTTAGTATTGATGAGGTGATCCCGAAGCCTGTATRTTACTTGCTCACTCGTCATCTATACCGCTTTATCTTGTACACAGGGAGACGGGGGGCCCTGGAGCCTAACCCAGGAGACATACTGTACGGCACAAGCCGGGGAACACCATAGACAGCATGCCAACCCATCGCAGGGCAAACACACTCACTACTGGCAATTTGGGAACACCAATTACCCTAATCGGGATTTGAACCCGGACTCTGGAGGTGCAAGGWGTCAGCGCAAACCACTAAGCCAGCGTGCCACCAAGCCTGTGTACAGTATCTATAATTATTAAAACACAAAAATGCAGAAAATGGCTAAAAGTGCTCTAGGTTTTAAGGTTTAAATCAAAAATAAAATTATGACATGCAAAATAAATAAATAAATAAATAAAATAATGATTCATTTATTATATTATTGCTAAATATGTAACTTTAAGCTAATATTAATGACTATATTATTATATTAATTATAAAATAATATAAGTAATACTTAAAATCTTCCATGTTGCGGATAACCTTGGTGGGTTAATATTTAAATTTTTTTATTGTATTTTTTTTTTTAAAGTAGGATTAAATTACCATACTCTATTTTTTACAATCTTAATTTTTTTACTCACTCTGCTCGCAAGAGGAGGGGTAAAGTCAACCTGARCTATATTAATTTACGACACCAATGAAAATATGATCATCACAATGAGGGTAACTAAAGGTTTCAAACGATTTGGAAAAGTTGAAGTTATATATCACAGTTTGAGAATTATACAATTTAATCCTCTATTCAATTYTAAAGAGTTAAATTCTCAAACAGAGAATTTGATGTATAATTGTACCTTTGTCAAGGTGATCCAAATCATAAGTTGGGGGTGGAGCCAACCCTCTAATGTCGTAACTAATTTTCTATAATTTTTTTTGTCTCTACCTTGACTTCCAAAAGTGGCAGCTAATTTAATGTCAGCGAGTTACATCCTGGAKGCAACGYATTATCCTTGTCTAACAAAGTGTCTAAAGTASAASAGTGTGTTTGCAGCCATGACAAAAATTAGCAGGATTSTAATGGAYAGCAAAATGACCAAAAGAATCCTCYCTGATTCTCTCCACTCATGTTAGATGTTATAGGAAGAGACCCTTACTCTGAGACTGAGACTCTCCCTCTCTCTACAGAACGCTTCATCAGATATGAACAGTTAAGAGCTCWAATCATTTTAAAAGTAATGTTCTGTAAACAACAAAAAAAACCTCGCTGCTTATGAAAACCTTTATTGCCTGAAGTTTGAGATCCAAATATCAAGAACGAACAGCGTATAAACAAAGTCATTGTAGATAAAAAGCTTGAAAAAAAAAATCCTGTCTTCAAAACACACACACACACACACACACACACACACACAATTCAGCCTGAGGAAATGAACTGTTATGCCTCTTTATCTTTATCTATCTCTCTGTCCCCTCTCTCTCTTATTCACACACACACACACACACACGCACACACACACACACAGAGGTTTGTAGTGGCATTAAAAATGTAGAAGCCGTCTCTACATCTTCGTCCTCTCTCTCGACTTTGCTTGTCTTCAAAGGGAATCTGAAAGATGGTAGGGTGCAGCAGAGCTGATTTAAATTCTGTCTGAGTAAAAGGTAGTGCGTGCACACACACCCGCACCCACACACACACATAGTCTGTCTCTCTCGACTCGTTTCTCTACATCCAGCCCGAGCAGATGCTGACACACCCTCACACTGCACAACTCTGTATAATAAAGACCTGCTATTAATCGCGTGCTGAAGAATAAAACATCAGCATCAAACCGGTAGAAGCGCAGATCCTCTTGGTCGGGAGATACTAACACATCGTTCTGAAACATGAGATCATTTCATTCCACATTCAGGATTTTTATGATTTTTTTTTCCTTTATGATCTCATGTTTTTTTTTCCCCCTCCAGATCATTCACGAGTGTTTTTCTCCATGAGAATGGTACAGAATTACTGAATTATTTGCCAAACTCAGCTCTCATCTGATCATTTGAGTCAGGATACATGCAACATCTGTGATTTTCCATGCAGATGTCACCTGGAATTAGTTGCCACATTTCATCTCATAGCAGGTGTGTCAGTGCCAGTCCCTCAGAAAATAAATGAACGGTTCATGCGTTATGGACGGTAATTGATTAATGTTATGGCAAATGCCCTTAACCAGAGARGCATACATTTATCTCATTATCCATCTGAGCAGTTGAAGGTTAAAGTACTCAATATTGTCAGCTTGCTGGTGTTGAGGTTGTGACCTTGCAGTCAGTCGTCCATCGTCTTAACCACTGAGCTACCCTCATCTTTTTTTCTTCCATAAAACAAAAAAAT
>QMIH01000854.1:157699-167872 GCA_003987875.1 Clarias batrachus
ATTCCTTTTTTCTTTCTTGTTTCGGTTTTCTCTTTTTCTTGTAGTTTTAGCATTTTTGTGCCTCTTCGTGCATTTTGATATCAGTACTGGACTGATTTTAGTGTATCAGTATGGTTTGGAAAGAACCCTAAGAATTATTCCTGTTTTTCCCCYCATCAGTAATCTTGACCTTTTTGCATAGAATTGCTCAAATACTTCCAGGATTGTGAAACAGAAAAATAATCTGCCTCTCATACTGTACTATGATTCTGAACTTGCTCAATTGCCGCGAAGTGACGATGTGACACAAACATCTGGTTTCATAGGAAATAACAGAAAGAACAGAGGGGGGGGGTCAAATCTTATCCAGAAAGGGCCAGTGTGGATGCAGCTTTCATGCCAGCAGAAACCACAAGTTATTCCAAATGTTCTGTTTAGTCATTATTGGCTTTACGTAGAAAGCCACTATCACGTTTGGCTTCTCCCAACCTGGCTGGAATGAAAGCCTGCACCCACGCCGGCACTTTTTGGATAAGATTTGACCCCCCTGTTCTACACACTGTGTTTTATTACAGGAACAAAAGGTAGCTTTTACAGACTTCCATTTGATAAACTAATCCAATACTTATAGGACTTGTGTAACTAGTGTAAAAATCTGGGTATTGGTGTCCAATAAGAGATTTAACAGCTTCATGAAAGGTTGTGTAATAAAGAAAACTTTTGCTATTGATTCTAATGTACAGTTTATAATAATACATACAGTCCTGTAAATTACCTAAAGATACAATTTAAAAATTGGTTGCTTAAGGAACAGTTGTAGTAACAACCTCATTCGGCATCAGCAGTATACTAATCACATTCCTGATCATCGGTCATCATCTGCACCTGTYTCTCACTGGTTCATGCCTTAAGTTAGATTCTTTTTATGCTTGAATGATTCATAGGTCACTGTGTGGCTTAACAAACAAAAAACATCTGTCTGAAACTGCTCGGGTTCAGGGACTTCAGGAGGCCTAGAGAACTATTCCTCAAAACTACATTAAAAACTCTTTGGAAGCAAAATATGAACAAATAAGCGGGTTAGGACTTTTGCACAGCACTGTGAATATGCACTTTGAGTCACAGATCTAGTTTGTGTCCACTGAATCCCAGTGCGTTGTGCTGAATCCTCTATTTATATATGGTGATACTGCACCAACATTGTGACGCTGAATGCACCTAGTTAGCAGCCGGTTTAAACCGGCATCTCCATTCACCCTGCTGTGATCCCGTTGATAAGAATGATGTGTCAAAATGTCCATTAGTCTATTTTTACTTCTTATTTGTACAAATAACCTGTAAACAATAACGGTTTGGGCTGTGGCCTCATCGCAAGTGTATTTACGAGGCTGGAAAAACCCGTCCCAAATCRGACTTACGGTCCACAGCGRGCGCTTGTTTGTGKTTTCGTCTCCTGTTGGTTTATTTACACACTTCATACACACTCTCCAATGGTGCTTCACCCCGCCCCCATCAAGGCCTTAAATCAGAAAGGCATTTTCTCTGAATGAGAAACCATACTGCGAACAAATTTTGTATGATTGGAATTTGCATGATGGCGATGCAGGACTTGCGTTCAGGATCACATTTCATGCAAATGTAACAGGGGGTGAACTCAAACCGTTACCTATCGCCCTCTTGCTGACTGTTTGGCTCACCTGTCCACGGCTCCTCTTTCTTCTCGCCTCAGTAATTCTAATTAATGTGATGTTTCATCTCGTCTTTGCTGCTTGTCTCTACATTAAGTCCTGAAAGCCTAAATTTATCTCCCACTGGCTGCGTACGGCTTTATTGGAGGTTAAAAAAAAAAAAGTACACCCCTGGGTGCAGACGTCTCGGAGCCAGACATGCTGCCTATTTTAGTAGATGGTAGGCAAAGATGTGACGATGAACACACACACACACACACACACACACATACACACACAGATACGGAGCTTCTTTATCAGACAGTGCTGTAAAATTTCTAAAAAAAATGAGAGGCACCATAATCAAGTACAGTGGCTCAATTTGGTTTAAACCTTCTTGGCCAAAAGTACCCAATGTGCAGACCATCGATTGGTCCAAGCACGAGTCACATGATTATTCTGATACTCTTTCTGGCTAAAACAGCACAGGATTGATGCAGACGATGTTGTTTATCTTGGATATGTAAGCGGTGATATGGTGGCAGACGGGTAGTTTTGTCCTCCTGCAGAAGGCGTCACGTCTCCATCACCACTTGAGGGTGAAACCCAGACTTGATAAATGCACCAACGTATGTATAATGGCTGAATGGAGAGTTTTAGGTTTTGAGCCGTGACTCATTCACTTCATTTGTTTCCTAATAAATGGGAAGTWAAAATTTTCTGTCTCCTTTTTCTTCAGTAGACTTGCTCTACTTCTTTTGTTAGCCCTAAAAGGACAATTTTCCTTGTCTCAACTGGTATGTCTAGATCAGGGGTCTCAAACTCAGTTCTTGGAGGGCCGCAGTCCCACAGAGTTTTGTTCCAACCATAATTAAAAACACCTGATCCAACTAAACAAGTCATTAAGGCTTATTTGAAAACTACATAGTATGTATGTTGGAGCAGGGTTGGAACAAAACTCTGTGGGGCTGCGGCCCTCCAGGAACTGAGTTTGAGACTCCTGGTCTAGATGCTGTCTTCCCCACACTCACTGCTCACTCAGGTTTGTTGACGGTGGAGTGACTGGCTGCTTTACTTCCCAGGGAGCCCTCATGTCTGTGTTTCCTTCTGGCTCTCACTTTTAGTTATGCTGTCATAGTTAGTCCTGCCGGAGTCCCGGATTGCACTCTGGACTAAATATACATTCATCTTATACATGTGACTGTGACCCAACTGTTCTCTCTCTCTCTCTCTCTCTCTTTCTCTGTTGAGCCACACATGGTGCTTCCGAGTCGCCAGTGATCCAGATCCCCTCCGCCTTCTGGACCTGTCTGGTTCATCCTGGTGCTCCGTTTCTGGTTGGAGATCTCGTCACATGGTCTGCTTGGTGTGGTGACTGAGGATGGTTCCACTTGACCATGAAGATGTCTTGTACTTGGCTGACGCACACTTCTGTTCTCTGATGGCTTGTGACTGCAACGTCCGGGACTGAAATTCCTATGAACACTTTTGTACCTACTCCATATTAACTTAAACCTCCAGACCTCCAGCCTCCTAACACACAGTACGACTGCAGATCATTCCCTGTGATCTGTTATCACCCAATTGGGGATGGGCTCCCTGTTGAGTCTGGTTCCTCTCAAGGTTTCTTCCAATTGCCATCTCAGCGGGTTTTTCCTTTCCACCTTCTCCCTCGGCTTACTCATTAGGGCCAATCCAATAATTATGATTTATACATATTACCGAATCTTTTTCAGATTAAGTTCCCTAATTTTCTTTTTGATTCTGTAAAGTTGCTTCGCGACAAGGACCATGGTTAAAAGCTGCTGTATAAATAAAACTGAATTGAATACATTAATGCTTTTATTTGCTTTAAAGCATCATGTGAAAATCAGGAAAACTTACCAAAATGGTGTCGACCTTCGACTGCACAGATTTGCTGTGAAGAAAAAAAAAAGGGAAAGAAAAAGTATATTAGTAACGATGTACGCGTAACAGGAGAAACACTGAAAGCCAAATTTATTAATAAACCAGTGGCATGTAAAATATGCTGTTGGATGCCAGTCTAACCCTGGCAAAGTCACATCGATATATAATCACAGGAACATGTGCTGGAACAGAAAAAGGGGCGCCGTATGGAACCAGTATGAACCAGTATGGACTCTATACAAGCTATATACAGATGTGGAATGGAACATGGGTTATTATAGCAAGACTGGTGGATATGAGTGGAGAAMGTCTATAGAGTTTATTGACTCAGGCGATGTGGTTTAAGAGTCACCAACTGTTTGTGTGTTTTCCCTGATTTATTAATGGCTTATTCCCAACTGTCATAACCGTGACTGGTGAAGCTGGCGCCCAACAGTTAGTGTAATTAACAGGGGTGAAAGTAGTTTTTAATTCCTTTCTGTACTACATAGCCAAAAGGTGAGGAGAATAAACCATGAAGATGGTGGACAGTCCTGAGAAACTTATGAAATTCACATCATGTTTCCACTCGTTCCTCTTTAAAATATCAGCTCTGTTAGCTTACAGGKTTCTCAAATAGTGTTAAATGGAAAACTATTGCACTATGTAGATTTCACAATCCCTTGGTCCTCACACCAAGTAGTGCTTTTGATCAGGGAGGAACTAGAGAGGGATTTGGGATTCAACCTTGTGTTACAAGCTTGTTAGCTTTGTAGCCATAAATAAAWGAAAACTGATGGTTCTGGTGCATTTCCTTGTTACTAGGGTGATCCATGTTGATCCACTTGGTGAAAAATGTACCTTACACTGATCGTTTGTAACTTAGTGTGCATCTCTACATGTTTAAAGGTAATATAAGGTGCATAAATAGACTTTTGGGAATGTTTCAAGCTGTATTTAAAATAGAATGTACCCAGAAGTACATACATTCACATATAGAAGATAAATACGTAAGGTATGAAAGATCTGCTTGATGSTGCTCTCATACATATTGGTATATTTAGTTCCAAAAACAGTAACCTGTCGCTTTGCCACCCTTTGAGACAACGCAACAAGCTCTTACATTCAAGACATCCTTGTTAACTTGGCCTGGTGCAGCTACGACCCTAACGCAACACGTTTCACACAGCGACTGCTCCGTGGAGTCTCCTTATCACACTGGGTGTCTTTCTTAGGGAATAACTTTTCTCTTCCTSAACAACAGGGTGACGTCAAGTCTATTCTTACGCCCAGCCTACACCCTTGAGGAGGGGACAAATCAGCAGCAAGGGGACACAGGACAAGTGGAGTCCATGTCCAGGCGAYCAGGTATGCAGGATGCTCAATGTGCTACTTCATGCTTATTATTTATCAGCTTTCTACTTGTTAAAAAGTAAAAATGACAATTTGACAAGGCTCCCTGGGTTTGTATTTTGGCCTTTCGTCCACACTGTWTTCATTGATATTTTTATGCTGTATCTCCTGTGTTTGGGGTCATAATGTGAATGCGACATACTTGGTGAAAACTTTTTTAGGCTTCTGATCAATATGATGTTACTGTTACAGGTGTTTCACTTCCTGCTGATGTGGCGTGCTCTGGACAACAAAACTACAGTTGTGCTCCTATGGCTGTACTTGCCACACCCGCGCCCATGTTATGTGACTCCTTGGAGTGTAATGTGTTTGGTTCAGGGGAACACTACGTATTTGACATCARAGTGGAGTTTGTTCTGGTTAAATGCTTCCTTCTGTTGGTGTAACTAATCTAAGTTGATCCATAATCCATACCGATCCATACCGATCTCCATGAGTTAAACCATCATAGTGCAGAATCAATTGTTGCCACTGCTGTATGGCGTTATATTTGGGCCCATTCCTGGGTAAAAAAAAACAAACTTTTTTTTGTTTTTGCATGTGCACAAATTATACTCTCAGTCTTGCACACTCTGTAGAGTCGTGGGTTGCCAGATCACAGCATCAAAATCCTCATATGCAGCACTAAAAGCCCTGCTTACTCTGATAAAAACCAAAGCAAAAAATCACAAGACTAATACTATAACTCGTACTGTATCCTAATTCTACATTTACCTACTCCTTTGTTCAAATTATCCCCAGTTTTAATACTGAGATAATATACAGTATTCCAATTGTTATGATTTTCATAGTTATTATTGTTTAATGTAAGAAGGTTCTATCCCTCATTAAATAAAGTGAAAAAATAAGAATAAAAAAGAATGAGCATGCCTCATATTGCACTTTAATTTAGCAACTGAGTCCTGAATATTTTATTATAATATTTTATTTAAACCTTGAATATTTTGAATGTCGTTTCTATGTATTAGGATGATGGATGAGAGTTATTTGCGTTAGGTGTTCTTTACGTTCTATGTGTAATAACAGGGACTGCAAATTATATTTGTTTCTCTTTATATTAGGTGATCTTACCCATGCATCCCACTTCCTTTAATCTGCATCCTTGATAAATCACTGTTTCTTTTTTCTTTTTTTTAAATCTTTTTTTTTTTTTTTTACAAATAGATCAGAATTTTGTTATTTGCATCCAAGCTTAAATAAAGATTTCACTTCCTTAAAGCAAAATTAAAATGACAAATGTGTGATCAGAAAGTGTTACTCATTCACCAATATTGTGTTTTAAAATATTTTTGCAGCATTTGTTCTCACAGAAACGCTGAAGCTGCTGATGTGGTTCATTTTCACAAGTCAATTACTTATGCTGATTGTGTTATAGAAATGTGTATAAGTGTGTGCAGGTGTGTAGACATGTGTATCAGTCTGTAGAGGTGTGTATAAGTGTGTAGAGGTGTGTGGAGGTGTGTATCAGTGTGTGTATAGCTGTGTATAGCTGTGTTTAGAGGTGTATCGAGGTGCATGAATGAGTATAAGTGTGTAGAAGTGGTGACTTGTATTTTCCGTAGAGTTTTTCAGGACCGTAAAGAACGCGCTGAATGCCCTCTCATGCCCAGCACACAGGGGCAGACGTGGCAGACGTGCCAGAGTGGCAAATGTGGAGCAGGGCTATCAATGAACACAGCGGCTTTAGCTGACCTTTAATTGCCCCTGCACAGGGACAAAAAAATTCACTTAATTACTCTTTCAAAGGTTACAATCATATTTTATTAAAAATTAAACTATAAAAGTTATAAATTGGAGTCAATCTGGAAGACCTCCACAAGCTCTAGAGGAAATACACCTTTAGGAAATGCTGTGTTAATATTTGGGGGAAAAAAACATAATGTATGGTTTTGTTTACAGTTTCAGTAAATGTGGTATTGTTGAGTACAAATTAGCGAGTAATTTGTGGTGAGTTACGATCCTGACGTAAAAGAGTGAATGGACGGCGTGTGTGTTGTCCTGGAAGCATTAAACAGCTGTACACTGACAGCATGTCTCGACATGTGAAACCAGAGCTGCTGCTGACGACGGGGTGGAGGCCGCAAAAATAACTACACCCACACTTCCAGTGCACACTAACAATACTCTGACAACTCATGGGCTGTACAGAAACACATATAGATACAGATCTTTTAATTTATGTATTGGTCCTTCTGAAAAAATTCCCAATGACATCACGCATCATCATCATCATCATGGTTAGCAACGACCAATCACAAACCATATTCAGTGTTTCAAGTAACCAGTCACTAATCACCACTGCCTCTAATAACTACTTATTTATCTTCATTGTTCTCAATAACCAATTACTAATAACCTTTATCCTTAATAGCCAATCACTAATCACCACTATTCCCAAAAACAAATCACTCATCACCATTGTTCTCAATAACCAATTACTTATAACCATTATCCTCAATAACCAAACACTAATCACTATTATATACCATAACTAATCACTCCACCATTAATCCCAATAAACCCTCACCAATCAACAGTGTCCCCAGTGATCAGTCACTGATTACCATTGTTCAAAACAACCAGAACATTCTTCACCTTTGTTTCACACAACCAATCACTGGTCATCATTGAACCCACGACTGTTCCCAATAACCAATCATTAAACCACTGTTCCCAGCAACCAACCACAACTCAGCACTGATTCGCAAAAACTAATCACTGATGAGCACAGTTCCCGAACGACCCATCACTGCTCACCATTGTTCCCAATAACCCATTAATCCTTAACAATGTTTCCGTACACCAGTCAATGATTAATATCGTTCCCATCAACCAAAACTATGGGAAAATTTTAAATTTCCCTTTTCTATGTTTTTTTTTCCTTATAAAATATATAAATAAATATATATGCTTCAGAAATTGCAAACACACTTAAAATGTATTATAAATATGTTAAATATCTCTTACTGGTTGGCATGAATATGTTAGCACTTTTAAAAAGATTTTTCTTTTTTATATGTGGAGAAAATCTTTCACAAATGCTGTTTGTGTACATGAATTTATTTATTCATCTACTTTTTTCACAATAATAAAAATAAGATGGATGACTACAACGCAATTACACAATTCAATAAAACTCAAAAAAACAAAAACACTGTATATACTGTATATTTTTCCTCAAATTATTTCATGTGTACTTTAGGTATTTTGGGTGTTTGGTATTTCACTTAATTTAATTTTTTATGTAACACTTGACCTTTTAGCATAATGCTTCTGGCTCACGATTTAAATATACATATATGTCTTCATTTTCCCCACCTTTTTCTTTTCTGATCATCCAAGGGGCATGTACTCTGATGAATGTATAGCTCAGCTGTCCTAAATTAAAACTTAAGAACATTCAGTCAATAAACTTTTATTTGAGCCAAAGACCGAATTTCATTGTTGTTTTAGGATTCAAAGTTTGATGGCCTTGTATATTTTTATGGAACACAAACAACAATCTTCAATCGATCTTTAGTAAGACTAAAGAATATGTTTCCTCAAACAACCCGTGTTTTATCTCATATTTGCACTTCACTTCACGTTTTTCAGCATCACCAAGGTGTCAGAACATAGGAGACAAACTGGATTTAAACTTCCCGCAGGAAAAATAATCAAACATTGATCTGTCCATTCATCTTTGAAGGTTCGGTTTTCTTAGTGTACTTTGCTTTTCTTGGAGTAAGCCATGCTGTGTCTCGCTTTTGTTTGTTTCTTCTGCATACACTGTCTATACACAGTAAACTATCGCATTGATTGGCTCTGTTGAGTGGTGCCGATAGCCACGCCCACATTGAGGGAAAAACGCTGGATTACTGATATATTATTTATTCTCAATTATAAGAAAAGCATCAGCAGTTGGATAGAACCGTCATTCAGCCCCGATCCGGACCGTTTAGTGATGTCAGTGAAGGCAGATGCCCGTTGGATGATTAGAAAAGAAAAAGGAGTGAAAAGACACTTAAATAGTAAATATTTTAATTGTGACTGAGAAGTTTTTTTTTTTTAACTGAAGTCGATTTAATGTCAAAAGGTCAAGCGTGATGTGAGAACATTTTCTATTACATTAATGATTTTTGATTTTGACATAACTTTATTATATACTTTGCATAACTATTATTATTATCATACTATTACAACAGTATAGGTATAACTTTATGTTCTTTACACAATGACAATAAAGTTAAGTCTAACTTAATCTAATCTGTAGTATTTTAATCTAATAGAAGTATATTGTGAAAAAACACATTCAGCAGGAGAAAAAAAAACAAATATGCAAATAAAGTTTATAACGTCATTGGCGAGTGCACGAGGCAGTCCTGTAAACTGAGACCAAAACACACAGCTTAGGACATCCATCGCCTAGGACAGGTAATAACACCTGTTATAATGACAAGGTGACACATTAGGGCAAATAAATGAATCTCTAATTCACATGAATGAAATGATCAGAGATTGTGGGACTAGTTAGTTAGTTAGTTAGTTAGTTGGTTCCACAGCGCTGGAACTAGTTGTAGGCACACATTAGGTGAGTTCACCTGACTTACCAGATGGAGTTCTTGATCTTCAGCTGCAGTGCGCTGCTCTCCGAGGCTGGCAGTGCTGAAGCAGGCAGAGATCCGGGCTGGAGGTGCTGCTGCTCATCAGCCATCACGGGGATGATGAGGAAGAGGAGGAGGAGGAAGGAAGGAAGCACGGAGCGATCTACCACGCAGGCCAAGACCTGATCTCTATAAAAAACTAAAAGCACCCCGCAGCGCTGCGCTGAATATCTGCATCATCACACTCCTCCTGGTGAGACCTTCCTCTCCTCGGAACTCCGGCTCCCGACACACAAACACTTCTGATTCATGATTTCAGCGCGGATTTTCCTCCAATGTGGCTTTAAAAACGAGCACGCATGCGTTCCGAGGAAGGAGAATCAAACCCCGTGTTGAATCTGCTTCATTTCCCCTCGCTACCGCGCACTTCTCTCTCTCTCACACCACCACTGAGTGAGTCGACWCTCAAGAAAGAACCGACTCCCTGTGTCTATTCGTTCAGACTGGAGGATCGTTTCCAATGCTTTAAAGTCAATTGTACACAACTAAAAACTTCAAGAACTCAATAATAATGTTTTATATAATAATAATAATAATAATAATAATAATAATAATAATAACAATTATAATATTAATAATATCAA
>QMIH01000854.1:208697-220025 GCA_003987875.1 Clarias batrachus
GAATGTGGAAAGGCGTTTTCGCTGTCTCGCTTGGAGAAAGTTCACTTCATCACCACGTGTGTGTTCTGTCGCCTGAAGACTACACACAGATCTCTACCAGCGCCTCCGCCTCTGTAGCATGCTAATCTAACTAGCTAGTACAGCTAGATAAATACCTTATYGAACTGTAAATCTAATCAAACATYGTAAAATCCCTGAATAGTCAACGCTCTATTTAAGGTGTAATATAACGCCTGGCACGGAGCGGCGCCGTGGCTTAGTTGGTTAAAGCGCCTGTCTAGTAAACAGGAGATCCTGGGTTCGAATCCCAGCGGTGCCTTTTGTATTTCCTGTAAATCGCAAAAGTTTTTTTCTATATATATTCGAGGGAAATAAATAAATATTTGTGGAATTTGCATGAATGAAAATGTACTTATTTTTTTTAAACTGTGTATTTACAATAAGAACCAAAGATCCTTCTATTATACTACTTAGCAAAATACACAACAATTTGTCATAACATTAAAACCCAACTTTGACCCCTTGTGCTACCGAAATATCTCTGTTACAGTGCTGCATATGTTCGGCTGAAGAATTATTGGCACCCTTCATTGTCTTGTTCAAAGAGAAACACCGGCCCTAAGAAATTAAACTATGGCAGGTACTTTGGTGGCCGTATAAGCATATCACTGCATATGAAACGGTGTATGGATGTGTAATTGACAAATAAAAATGTAATTTATACTATAGTTTAGTAGGGTAAATTATTACCATGGGACCAAGTTAGGTATTATTGTACTTTAGTGCATACCATTGTAGTACTATGGTACTATGGTCTGTATCACAATACTGTACTTTGATGGACACCATGTTATTTATTGGGTGCCACAGTGGCTACCAAAATAGCTGGTATCTAATATGGTACGTTTTTACATACTGTACCATATTAGATATATTAGTACATACTATTGGTATGGTATAGTACAGGCAGTACCATATTAGGTAGCCACTGTGGTGCCCAATAAGTACCATGATAATCACCAAAGTATTGTGTATTATAATTCTGAGGGAACCATAACAAGTAAGATTGCACTGCAGAGGTTAATATATAAATATTACCATTATGGCACATAAACATGTGTTCCATTAGCCTACTAAAGGACATGTACCATTGTACAATTGTGCATGTGCCATAGTGTGCAGAAAATCAAAACTCAAAGTAAAGGTACCAGCAGACTCCTATAGTCCCTATTCAATGTAAAAATTCTTAGGTGATCCAGTCTCATATGATAGAAAAGCAAAATAAATAAATATATTTGAATGTTAATGTCTAAGCCTGCTTAAAGATGGGTTTATTTAATATGAAAAGAAGGAAAGACAGAAATCATAATAATGACACATTTTGGTGCGCATGTTTTATCCTTGATCTGAAGGTGTCTTCTTATTTCTAGCATGTTTCTGTGCAATATATGTTTTTTTWAAATAATAAACAATACATTGTAAGAACGGGTAAAGTTCTGTAATACAAGAGAAATAACTCTTTATTTAGGCATGTGTGTTTTACTTGTGTTAGCACTGTCACTTTGTACATCCAGGGTTCAGGTTTGATTTCTGCCTCAGGGTCTGTGTGCATGGAGTTTGCATGTTCTCCCTGTGCTCGGTGGGTTTCCTCTGAGTACTCCTGTTTCCTCCTACAGTCCGAAGACATGCAGATTAACCCTATAGGCGTTGCTAAATTGGCTGTAGTGTGTAATTGAGACTGTAAGTGTGTGATGGAGTAACACCCCGTCCTTATGCCCTAAGTCTCCTGGGGTAGGCTCCAGGCCCACGCGACTCTGTTATACAGGATAAAGCGGTATAGACGGTGAGTGAGTGAGTGTATTGTTTGTACGTGTAATATATGTATAGTCGTGGTGATCCCTCCGGCCTTCAGGGGGCGCCCTTTCACTCATAAACTGACCCCCCAGTCGGAGAGGCTTCTTTAAACGGGCTGGAAAACCGTGTATTCAGGAATGAAATCTGGAAACAATGAAGCGCTTCATTCAGGTGATACATTGTAGCGTTTTTCTTAACATGCATGACTGAGAAAGCGGCAGGATGAGAGAGAAACCCGAGATCGGATGTGCAGTTCTGCAGACACACACACACACACACACACACACACTGAATGGTGTTTTGTTTTTGTTTTTCTCCGTGCTTGTCTTTTCTTTTGCTTTCCTTTTATGCAGTAATCACTGCAGTACATAAACGCAGCAGTATCAGATTATTTCCTTCATGCATTTTAATCTTTCTTTTATTTCAAATGTCAGAATCAGTGCATGAAGCCAGGAGAGAATGAGAGCCATGGCTTGCATCACTGAAACGCGAAAGCTGATTGGCAACAAATAACGCGGATGAACCAAGGTGAGCATGAATTAAAAAAAAAAAAAAAAAGGTGATTATAAATGAATGCACAGGCAAAGTGAAGTTTGGAATAAACATGCAAAAGATTATTTTGTTTCATCCATATGCTCAATGTTAGACCCGGTGATACTTTGTGTCCCGGAGTCCTCTCGCCGATGGAGGTGTCGGATAAACAGATCTGGCTTTTCTGATCCGAACTGTTGACAAACACACCGCCAGATGCGGAAGGAAACATCTGCAATGTGATCCAGGGAATCAGCTGCGCTTCTCCCGTGTGATGCCGGAGGTCAGAGGGATGAAGCTTTTCCTAATGAACTGCGTGTTTTTCCTGCGCTGGACATGGCTTTGTTTGGGTGAGTACCTTTAAGTCCAGTCTGGGTCCCTTTCAGTGGCACAATAAACCAGATTTATTGACATCCAGGATGAGGTCAGGGTCTTGAGCTCTAGTCTCCAGTGAACACACCAGAGGTGACACTGGTTAGTGTTGTGTAAAAATGGAKAACTTCTCTTTCGGACATTTCTTAATTTGACCCTGAACCTCTAATCGTTGGAAATCTTGGGGAGATCACCAGGCAGTTGAGCAGGGATTCAACCATGCTCACAAATTTTAAATATAATCCATGTTTTACTCTACTCTCACATCAGAAGTCACATTGCTCATTTATATATACTGTATATTGGTCAGAATGGATTTGCATGTCATGACAGTTCTCTGTCATAATTACATGTGACTTTTACATCTGACTCTAATGTGGACCTGTGTTGTGAACCGGCATCGATACATCTTTGCTTGCTCAATCAGGGTTAAAAACATTATTTGTGCAACCGCTCATTTATTTCGAACCATTTATGCTTGGGTTTTTGCTCTGGAGGACGTTGAGCAGTTATTTGGCTGTATTTGTTTAGATCTAGAAGAAGGAAGAAAGCCTTGCTGTTGCTAGCACTACGATAAAAATCCCGCAATGCCAGTGCTGACTGATGATGTCATTAAGAGCCCCAAGCATGTGCAGAGGCAAAAAAAGTCACAAACCAACCCTGCACTCTACACTACTAAAACGAACACTCTAATAGATATAAAATCCACTGCTAAATCCCACCATGTGCACATGACTAGTAAACAGAACATTCTATTAGATACTAAATCCATGGCTAAATCCCACCCTGAGCACAACACCACTAAATAGTACGTTCTAATAGGTACTAAATCCATGGCTAAATCCCACCATGTGCACAACATTATTAAATAGGACATTCTGTTAAATACTAAATCAACAGCTAAGTCCCACCCTGTGCACTAAACTAATAAATAGTTCACGCTTATAGATATTATTAGGTAGTTTGGTGAAATTTAGTCTATACGTGCACAACGGTTTCATAGCTTTTGTAGTGACGGGTATGTTGGGTCACACGTACCCAAAACCCTGGTTAGCAGTTAGTGTAACTTCTTCCCAAGCTCACTCACAGTTAATCTTACTTGCTTACTGAAAGTGTGTTCAAGCTCACACAATTTCAATTTCAATTCCTTGTTCTGGTCATTGTGAAGAAAAACCTAACGTCCTGTCATCAGTCACACATGCACATGTTCACACACTCATTCAAACTTCTAAGTACATTATATTAGCCTGTTTACCTGATTTTGAGGTGTAGGGAAGCTGGAGGAGCCACACAGGGAGCATGTAACACTCCACACAGATAGTAAGTGAGGGTGGAATTAGCTGATTTAAATGATTCAGGGGAAATAATTAAAATGTGCATGACCGTGTTTTAAAGGACCAGGCATAGAACCGGTGACCTGGACCACTAATTAGAATCCAAATGTCTTCCTGTGTTAGTGAAGGACAAATAGCACTGTACTGCAGCAAAACCTGAACAACTACTTCATCAACTTAATGATCATTAACCTCTGGTCCCCCTAATGAATCCTCATGATGGACAGAAAGTGATTGATGTATATTAACTAAAATTAAATGAAAAATTAATTAGATAATTAAATTATTGTTGATTAATTGGTTAGCAAGATACATTATACACCTTCAAATAGTTGTGCTGTTACATAATTATTTATAAAACTATGGTGGTAAATTATCACAAATTTATTCATTTCCATTGAGAATGTAACTGATTTTAAAAAATGTATTATTAACCAATGTACATATTTCTTGGGCAGCAGAGTGTACCAAAAAGCAAGTAGTTGAGTGTGTAATATCAGGTACAGTGGAAAAGCAAAATTACAAAACATCGATGTGCTCATTTCAGCCATGTTATATAATCAAATTCATTATAAAAATCAGTTATGCTAGGAATAGATAAAATATCAGGAAAAAAAAGTAGGCCAAGTGGTATATGAATAAAGAAAAAATCACCCTCAACCATATGATGACCATAACTGTATCTGCAAATCCCAAACTGTTCTGTTCCTCACTGTATAGTCTGTAGTCAGTAGTGATAGTGATCAGTCATAACAGGAAGGAAACCATGTCTAGAATATTTTGCTGCTCTTCCACGAGTTACCTGAGACGCTGAGGTCAGTGAGACACCCAAACACACATGCACCAGGGACTGTCGGAGCCTGCGATGTGTGATGTGGTCGCTGTAACRATCCCTGAAGTCCTGTATGAAGCTATCATGTCCTGTTAGACATGTTTGGATAAGCGCACAAGCGGAGCGTACGTAAATGTCTTCAAAAATAGCCACAGCACACCTGAGACACCTGAGTGTGTTTGTTCTGCTTCACCTGCACAAGAGTCTCAAACACAATAGATCCTTTATACACATAAAAACACACACAAAGCAGAGTGGAYTTCTCCATGTCTAGACATGCAGACTCAAAAATGTAAGCATTCATAGCTGGCAAATCCCTTTCTGCCCGTTATCTAGATTTTTATTTTACACTAGATGTTCTTGAAAAGTAACAATTACTTACAGTTAATAATTATTTACATCAAAGTAAAGATTCACTTCAGTTAACAGAGAAAGCTCTAATCCTTGTTCACAGCAGTGCTGTAGACGTCTCGATTGGTCAGAATGTCTTGATTAATTCTCTGTAAAAGCAGCGTGCGGGTTGTGTATTAATGTGCTCAATCTAATACTAAAAAGGGTTTGTTTGCCTTGTTAGCATCAAAAGGGAAAAAAATAGAAGAGAGGCTGRTGAGAGCACGACTCTCTATAGCTGCTATAGACTGTAAAGAATAAATCACTTCAGGACCATCTGTTGCAGAAAGATAATCAACTTCAGGAAGATAAGGAAGTTTGGATTTAGTCTTCACACTTCGATGTTGTACTCTCTGAAGAGATTAGTGTGTGCAGAGTGTGTGCAGAGTGTGTGCAGAGTGTGTGCAGAGTGTGTGCAGAGTGTGTGCAGAGTGTGTGCAGAGTGTGTGCAGAGTGTGTGTGTTGGTTTAATCTAAGCCTAGATAGTACAAGCAGTGTAAACTGATTATTGTTTAACTCTAATTACAGATATAATATGAGTATAACAAGTGCAAGGTGTGTCTCGTGATCTAAATCAAATAACCGCGGTCCTGACCAAACACACCTCCAGTCCTGTTTTTACTGTGCTGATAGTAGTTTAACGATTTAACGCTGCCATAGTATTGCTGGTGTGAACTTTGTTCTAATGGCCTCTTTGTGCACTTGGCTAGTTGTTGAAATCGATTTGGTCATCATGTACACTCTGAATCAGCTCACACAGCAGAGAAAAGGTCGTCTTCACGGCACCAGCTGTCAGACTCACTGCCAAAGCAGCGTTCTGTCTCTGACGTTTCGCTTGAATTCTCTCTGTGGATTTACGTAAGAAATGTTTTTTAATGGAAAATACCTGCTTACCAAGATGTGCATGAGAAAAGACAACGCAAATATTAATTACAGAAATACATAAATGTTATGAAATTAATTAAATAAAAAAACAATTTGGCTTTTAAAAAAAGTTCACTTTCGCTTTGGACTAATGATATTATCTGGAATTTTGTTATTCTATTATGATCATTTTTGCTATAATTAAAGCCTTTATTTTCTATATGAAGAATGCTCCCTATTTTAATATTTATTTCTTAATTATATGAAGAATTAAACATTCTGTGTCATTCTGTTATCATAAAATAATCACTTACTGTTATCACCTTAAAGTAGAGTTTTTTCCATTAACAACTAAACATGTTTTTATTTTCAATTTGGATTTTTTAAAGGTACAATTTTTATTCATGGAAGGCTAATACAACATACTGCATATTACTGTATCTAGTTATAGTAACATTTTATGTTATGGAACATCCATGAAACAAGTCAGTTTCTGATCTGACACAGGCTGTGTTCACACTCCAGGCAAAAAGCCCCAAACCAGATTATTTTGCTTCTATGTAACTCATGTCTGGGTTTTTTCCCCCATAACAGTATGAACAGCACAAATCACATGGAATCTGATACTTTCAATGCTGATTTGGGACACTCCCATCCATGGGCCCGAACAAAGCCATAGTCTACAGTGGCCAACAAACAAAATTTAAGGAAACTAAGGACGTGAATCAAAGACGTCATTTGAATAATTCACCCTTTTAACTGCAAGCTTAAATGGATCATGTGACACATTGTTAATTTGTGCAAGCCTAATTTCAGATACACATTCATCTGCAATAACATTACAAAGCCCAGTATATTGTATGTACCCCTTGTCCCACCGGGGCAAATTTGGCCCCTCAGGATCTTGGGAGTCTGGAGGTCGGGTGGATGGTCATGGGCCGTTTGCCTGCTGGGCTCAGTGTGGGCCAGGTTGTGATGCACTGGGTGTTCTGGCGCCTCTCTGTCGTGGTCAGCATTGACTTATTTTGGCAATTTGTGCTGTACTGGGATCGGACCAGACAAATTGGTCTTTGGTCCCAGTTTGTCCAGGTGCTCATGATCATGTCACCAGTTTTCAGGTGTATAATTATAATCAGTGTTAATATGTTAATGTTATGGCTGAGCAGTGTACAGTAGGTCACATACAATGTGAACGCGCTAATTACAATCTGATTTGTTTGATCAGATGAATTTGGGCCACATTAGCCTGCAGTTCTAACAAAGCCCTAAAGTCACTGCTTTATATCCGACTGTTACAAAGTGCTATACTAGAAACTCCTTCAGTAAATATTATTAGAAATGTATAAATTATATAATCTCACATGAGAAATATTCAAACCATTCCCTCATATTCAGGASGTTTTGGGAGTAAGTCACAGTGGACCGACTCCCAAAGGGCTGAGGTGAGTAGAGGTGCGGGTGCATCAGTGAAGAGAAGATCTGATGTAGGGTTATGGTAATAGATTAGTCTATAGAAGTTAATGGTAGTGCATTTCAGAGTAGTTGTGATGTGTTCTTGCACAAATCTCTTGTAATTATATCATTTTGTTGCTCCCTCTTGTTGTCTTTTGCGGACTTTTCTTTCTTCAAATTTTGGTTCAAGGTTTGAATTGAACCAGATCACCAATCTTCATTGTCCTTGTGTGTGTGTGCGTGCGCGTGCGTGCACACGCACACACTTGAGCTCTTGCATGCTGATACACTGGTGCCTGAGCCAAGTCACGCTTTCATCTGCGTCTGCTCATCTTTTCAGACGTATCACACTGAGATATTGGTGTTACCTTGCTTCTGTTCTTTCTCTAATTCATTCTTCTGCCATATTGACCTGCCCAATCCAATACAGGGAATGCTGCATGAGTGATAAACCAGTACCAATTTAAAATTCATAATTTTATTATGTCTATAAATTCCTGTTTCTAGACATTGTGGCAAAGCAGTTTTACAGGAATAACAGTTCTGGATAGACATTTTGAAAAAAAAAATCCTAATGAGCATGGAAGAGGCGGCGATGATGAGGAACAACTTCTTGAGACAACATGAAGAAACCACAAGAGGAACCAGACGGAAAAGCGAATCCATTGTCATTTGGATACCGACTTTAAATAAATTCAATTCAGTTTCATTTTATTTGTATAGCGCTTTTAATAACTGTCATTGTGGCAAAGCAGCTTTATGAAAAATTATGGAAATTAGTATATATGAGGCGGTGTAGTGTAGGCGGTGCAAGCGTGTTAACCACTACACTGTAGGCGGCACAGTGGTGTAGTGGTTAGCACGCTTGCACCTCCAGGGTCCAGGTTCGATTCCCGTCTCTGTGTGCATGGAGTTTGCATGTTCTCCTCGCGCTTGGTGGCTTTCCTCCGAGTACTCAGGTTTTCTTCCACAGTCTAAAGACCTGCAGGCTAATTGGAGTTCCCTTATTGCCCGTAGTGTGTGAATAAGTGTTTGAGTGACTATGTGCCTGTGCCCTGAGAAGGACTGACACCCGGTCCAGGCACCCCAGTGTACCCCACCTCATGCCGTAAGGGATAGGCTCCAGGCCCCCGCAACCCTGAATACAGGAAAAAGCGGTATAGACGATGAGTGAGTGAGGTATATATGAAGTAAAAATCAGGTTGTTCATTCTATAACTGTGTGTTTGTTTTAGTTCATATAAAGTACATAGCTTCTCGACTGTTCACTGACGGAGATTGGGTCAAATCTGTTCATGGTGATTTCAGTCCATAAAATATTTGAGCGATTTATGTGATGAGCATCAGAGTAAATGATTCATGACGTCGACTTCATCTTTAAACCTAGTAGTTAAAAACAGCACAATATCTTCTACCTTGGTTTCAACATGAATTAGAAATAATAATAATAATAATAATAATAATAATAAAAATAATAATAATAAAATTGTCCTACAGCAGGAGAAAAACACCTAACAAGTGTATGAGTTTACTAGTGTATATTGGTGTGTATTATTGTCACTGTAACACCACACACACACATACACACACACACAGAAGCCTTTTTCTACTGTGTAAACTTGTGTATTCTTCCCTGTACGTCTCAGCTGCCTGTGGTGGGAAGGTGGAGCTGCACACAGAGAGACGAGGAGTGATATACAGTCCATCCTGGCCTCTGAACTACCCAGCTGGAGTCAACTGCTCCTGGAACATCCAGGCGAACCGCGGCGAGGTCATTACTATAAGGTAGCACATTCACCGTTCTTTACAGCCAGCTCCAGCAAAGTCGTGTGAATTAAGAGAATGATTTAAATAAACTTTAAATAGCGTAAGAGGGTCTGTACTTGCAGGATTTTATTCTTACTGCAATACACTGAAGCCAGAATTTTCAGCCCTCCTTCGATTAATAATATTTGGTAACAGCTCCTCTGGGGGTATGTGAGAGCCACAAAATTATATACTGACAAGATGACCAGAGGACAGAGGCTTGTTTCTGTGTGTTTGCTACAGTATAATGAATATGAAGTGGAGGGTGTTTCTAGTTAAAGATGCAGCGCAGGTGAGATGAATCTGTCCCAAGGGCATGTATTACATTTGCTGAACCCTGGTTGTGGCACTTGAAGACAAAATTATACCATGATGCCATTAAGGATCATTAATGATAAAAATGCTTTCTTAATTATTTGTTGAAATGATGTAAAACATATCTGCTGTCTTCCCCATGAACGTGCCAGTGATGCATTTCACAGTTGAAGAAACTTGTAAAGGATGCTGGACCAGAAACCGGTTATTTGATTGTTATTGGTGTTGTTAGTACCGCTCCCTGTGATGAGACTCAGAGATGCTGGGAATCAAGTTCCTGTTTTTACATGTCAATGGAGAACTTTTTACCTCCTGGCAGAATCGGTCAGGATTTTGGGAGAAATTTCTGGAAGCATTGAAAACACCAAAGGATCTTACAACGAGAAACTTTGTACACCAGACATGTAACTGGACAATACCAAAGACAATAGCTGCATGTGCATGGACAATACTTCTTCAGTCTGATTAGAGAATCCACTTTAACTGTTTACATGGACGCTGATCTGATAAGGAATRTGTATAAACACTCGAAGCATTTAATCAGAATATCGCTTCACTGATGTGAACAAGGTGGTTCTTCTCGCTGTGAAGTGTTTAATTWGCTGGAAATATAACCGGAGAAGGAGAAGAATTATTTTTCTCCAACTTTGAGATTAAGCTAGGCTTTCCATTTTTACAGTAAGTCCCGCCTTCTGTGTTATGATTGGTTACAAGAATTCAGTCTTATCTGTGATTGGTTAGATGCTTTACTACGGGTGAGCTGGTGAGACAATCAATGCGCCTTCCTCAGCCAGAGACCCAGGGGATGAAAATGAAGGCCGAGAGTTAATTGTGCTTATGGAGTTTACTTGGACTTATGGAGTTTTMTTATTCTGATTAGAAATTCATTGTGATCGGGCCGGATCAGGTCAGACTGTTCCAGCCGAGATATTTACACGATGCAGGTTTATTAAGGGTCTGTWATTGATGGGAATTTACTTACTCTGATTTAAACAGATACAGATATTTTTGAAGAAAACTGGTCATAAAGGTTCACAGGTCATGTCTTCAGTGAGACCAAAATTCAATGAGAACTCATGGAATGTCTGGCGGAAAACTATAAATTTAGGATGATTGAATTTAAAGCTATTATTTAAGTAATTATTTTAGACATTGTTTTATTGCTGTATTGAAGTGAAGTTTTAAGAGTTAGTTGTTATTTCCTGCATATTAGAATGCTGTTAATGGKGATTTGTGCCCGTGACCACCTTGGAAGAGGGAAGTTTTTACTTTCATGTGGCCAAGCGGTTAGATATGAAGCCTTCAGGATTGATATAGACCATGTTTATTAACATCAGTGTGCGGTGATGGGATGCTAAAAGTAGGAAACATCACACGTGGGTATGAGCAAAAAGAAATATATATTCTATTTTTTATATCAGTTTGACATCAGTTGAGGGTAAGGAACGGTCAGAGCCAGGATACACACTCCATGCTGACACTGCTGATCTTTTTTCAGATGAATTCCCACCTTCTAATCTTTTTTCTCATGGTGTAGTGGTAGTGTTGAAACTCTCAGATTCAAGACTTTACTGTAAAA
>QMIH01000855.1:0-11988 GCA_003987875.1 Clarias batrachus
TTTTTTCCATGTATGACATTATTGAGATTTTGGAAATAAATTCCTTTGAGCGGAGCTGCACAGCACACAAGAACTGTCTCCTGTCTCATCTTTTCTCCTGTTTTTGMAGGATTCTCATCTGTCTACAGGTTTTCTGTCTGAGACCTGTAACAAAAAGAATAACATATTAGATAAACAATAACAAACAAATAACAACAACAAAACCATCAATATTAACAACTCTCCCTCTGTCTGTCTCTCCCTCCTCCCCTCTGTCTGCCTATCTGTTTCTCTCTCTCTCTCTCTCTCTCAGTACAATTCAGAAGAGATTTATTGGCATGAATATAAGGTCATTCATATTTCATTTTAATTGCTTTGCACAGTACAGACCAAAAGTTTGGACACACCTTCTCATTCAAAGAGTTTTCTTTATTTTCATGACTATGAAAATTGTAGATTCACACTGAAGGCATAAGAACTATGAATTAACACATGTGGAATTATATAGATAACAAAAAAGTGCGAAACAACTGAAAATATGTCATATTCTAGGTTCTTCAAAGTAGCCACCTTTTGCTTTGATTACTGCTCACCCCAAACAATCTCGATTGGGTTCAGGTCCAGTGACTGTGGAGGCCAGGTCATCTGGCGCAGCACCCCATCACTCTCCTTCTTGGTCAAATAGCCCTTACACAGCCTGAAGGTGTGTTTGGGGTCATTGTCCTGCTGTTTCACACAGTACAGACCAAAAGTACAAACCTTTATATATATATGATAAATTACATTATACATAACATGTATCTATAGTTCTAAACATATATAAACATATATAAACATATAAAATGCAAAATAACAGTAGATAAACAATAAACAACAACAACAAAACCATCAATAGTATCAACACTATCTCTCTCTCAATTGAGTACAGTTCAGAAGGGATTTATTGGCATGAATATAACGTAATCCATCTTTTATAATTGCTTTGTAACAAAAAAAAATACAAAGCAATTCTAAAAGATGGATTACATTATACATAAAATCAATCTGCATTTATAAACGTATATTAACATTATAAACATATTGAATAAGAAATAATAACATAGTAAATAAACAATAAAAACAAACAAACAAACAACAACTCTTGGTGGGTTTCTTCTGGGTAGGCCAGTTTCCTCCCACAGTCACATGCACAACACATGAGGATTAGGATAATTGGATTTCCCAAATTGCCCGTAGTGTGTGTGTGTGTGTGTGTGTGTGTGTGTGTGTGTGTGTGTGCCCTATGATGGATTGGGCCCTATGATTGTGTGTGTGTTTTCCCTATGATTGGCACCCCATCCAGGGTGTACCCCGCTTTGCGCCCATAGTATAGATTAATATTATAGAAGATTAATTAATAAATGAATGAATATCTAAATTAATTAATGCTGTTTTTCAGATAAAAGAGTTTTTCAGGAACTTTTTGATTTTATGATCTGAAGATAAACCTTTTTTTTTTTAGATAATGATTTTCTTTTATATAACTTGTGTTTGTTGTGAATTTGATTACATAAAAACGGGGTTTTCTGAAACGTATGCAAACACTCCTAGTGGTTCCCTGCCATTCAGAAACCACATGGTCTCATCTGCCTGGTTGTGTGGATAGAGATGAAAAATGCCTTTCATAACTAAATGTCATAACATTTAAGCCTCAGTACGCTTGACTGAACGATACACAAATGCTTCATTATGTTCGTTATAACCAATTTTTAAGTCAAGTTTACAAAGAACTCAGTTTTTCATATATACAGTATATACTAGAGATAATGAATGTTACATGCTCCAGTTACATATTTTAGAAGATCTGTCCGGCTTAGTTCTCAAGAGCTGCACGTTGTAGGTAATGGAAACAACACATGGCTGGTTCTGCTAGATTTAACATCCTCTCATGAGGCCTGAAAAAAAAAAAAAAAAAACATTTTGTGTGCTACATGAGCTATCACAACTTCAGCCAGTGAAAATAATTTCTCATCACGACTGTACACTAAGCTGCTGTGATTATTTGATGAAAGAAGTCTCTGACTCTCTGTAGCCTACACCACACTGCGATTGATGCACTGCACAGAAGTGTGCTAATGAGGCAAGTGAAAGAGGATTCAGCAGTCCCATGAGAAGCGAGGACAACAGACAATCCTAAACGTAATCCATGAAATCTCTGATGCCACCATGTGCCCTGTTTCAACACATCATTAACTCAAGTTAAGTTTATTATGCAATGCTTTTTGATTTCCTTAAAGTTTTAATTATTTCCAAACTTTTTTTCCTAAGTCTTAATTTTTCCTATACTTAAGCTTAGTTTTCGCCTTCTGATCTTCATTATCAACATTCTCCCCTTCAGTCCCCCTTATTGTGAAGAAAAAAACACAAAAATTCAGTTAGCATGTTGTCTCAAGAACAAAAAAAAATCTTTACTCAGAGCTTAAAAGCTCACTTATCATTTTATCAGATAAGATTTTTAGACAAATGTGTCTAAATGCTCCAGCAATTCTAGGCTGATGTCCAACATATTATAGAAGGAAGGTGGAGTACTGCTGCTAAATTCAGTTTGATAAAAATAATAAAAATGTAACTACATTTTAATATTAAATATTTAACAATACTGTATTAAAAAGCAATACTGTATTAAAACTTTTGTCTTTTCAGTAATAACTCCAGAAACTGTAAGTGATAAAGTTATGAAATGTTTCTCTTAGTAAGAAAGAAAATTATATTTATAAGGCACATTAAAAACAACAATTGACATATGCTGATTAGGGAAGGGTGGAGAAGAGACAGAAGGCTATAACAGGTTAACACCGCCCATTAAAATTACAGCAAGTCACGGTTAGCCCCACCCATTTACTTTACAGCAGGTTAGCTCCACCGATTTACTTTACAGTAGGTTAGCCACACCCATTTTCTTTAAACCAGGTTAGTCACACCCATTTTCTTTAAACCAGGTTAGCCACACCCATTTTCTTTAAACCAGGTTAGTCACACCCATTTATTTTACAGCAGGTTAGCCACACCCATTTMCTTTACAKCAGGTTAGCCACACCCATTTACTTTACACCTGGTTAGCCACACCCATTTACCTTACACCAGGTTAGCCATACCCATTTACTTTATGCCTGGTTAGCCACACCCATTTCCTTTACATCAGGTTAGTCACACCCATTTATTTTACAGCAGGTTAGCCACACCCATTTCCTTTACATCAGGTTAGCCACACCCATTTACTTTACACCTGGTTAGCCACACCCATTTACTTTACACCTGGTTAGCCACACCCATTTATTTTACACCAGGTTAGCCACACCTTATTTACTTTACACCAGGTTAATCACACCCATTCACTTTAAAGCAGGTTAGCCCCTCCCATTTACTTTACACAAGGCTAACCACACCCATTTACTATAAAGCATGTTCACCACACCCATCCACTTTAAAGCAGGTTAGTCACCTCCATTTACTTTACAGCATGTTAGCCACACCCATTTACTTTAAAACAGGTTAGCCACACCCATTTACTTTACAGCAGATTAAAGCACGTTAGCACCTCCCATTTACTTTACATCAGGTTAGCCACACCCATTTATTTAAATCACATTATCCCCTCCCATTCACTTTACACCAGGTTAAAGAAGGTTAGCCCCTCCTATTTTTTAACCCAGGTTAGCTTCAAACATTTAATATACTGCAAAGAATTTTATTTTTTTGCATGTATTGGAAAGCAACTGTAAAAGATACCCGTTACAACTGCTGTGTGTGTACTTGACAGACTGTAATTTAAGGCAAACAAAGAGAAAAGGGCTTAAGCAAAGAGAGAATTTGTAGATAAGGGAGGTCATATAAACTGAAACGGGATCCTGTTGCTCCAAATGTTCTGAGATAATTACCAAGTCCTCCTTTTCCCACTCGTCCCATTCTCACCAGGTTTTCTCTTTCTGGGTTTCCCCCTCCCTCAGAGCCATTTCAAAAGCTCCATTTCAGCATGGCTGCATAAATGATACCCCTGGAAAAACGAACAGAGAGAAACAAGGACGGGAGAGTGAATGGGAAAGGGAGATGGAAAAAGGGGGCTGGGCGTTGCATTCTTATTCTTTACTCTACATTGAGTCAGTGGCAGAAGTCAGTTCTAGCATGCTTTCTCTACTTTTTTTTTCTGTGGATTCTTTTAAAAGTATAACAATAATCTGAACTGGAATAAAGATAAATGCCTTTTTGATTGAAACACCTGAATTCAATAATTAACAGGTTTTTCCAAAACTACCCTCCATACCTCCATTTAGTACATATGTCCTGTGCATCAAAAGAACAAGTCATTAACATGTAAGTCATATGGAGACTCAGAAACAAAGAGACAATAGAAAGCGCGTTAGCAATTAGAAAAATGGGTTCCAACTATTTATATGTACATTTGTCTGGACACAGGCTATAGGAAGTATTACCCAAGAATAAGGAATGGGGATAGAGACATGGGAAATTTCACACAATATCAGAAAACCTTATACAGTGTCTAAAAGAGAAGCCCTGTAAAGAGTAGTGAAAACCATCCAACTAATGATTGGTGCCCATCTCCCAGCCACTGACCATTTTTATCACAGGAGATTGGCAGGGACGGGGGACAGTACGGTGGTGTAGTGGTTAGCACTGTGGCCTTGCACCTCCAGGGTTGAGAGTTTGATTCCCGTTTCAGGGTCTGTGGGCTTGGTGGGTTTCCCCTCCACGGTCCAAAGACATTAGCCTAAATAATAGGATAAGAGCGTCTGCCAAATGCCTAAATGTAAATGGCGGTCTGGTAGGTTACTATGGGAACACTGCCTACTGGTATACTGCATAGAGTCAACAATAATGTCTGGTGGAGGATGAATAATGAATGGTCTGGAGGCGTTTTTCAGGTGTTTCAGACAGCAGTATGCTTGAACCTTTGTTTATCCAGCATGATGAGCTTAGTGTGGAGGAAAGTCAGTGACCTACACAGAGCACTGTCCTCAATCTCCTTTGAACACATTTGTGATCAACTAGAGCATTCTGCTCCCTGTGCAGGGAATGTCAGGTAAGGGAACCTCCCTTAACAAAATTCCACCATTTGGAACACCCTTCAATGTCATCTAGGTAGAAGTCACTTCCTCCATGTGTCAAACTGGTAACGTAAGCACTTCGGATACCTGCTGCAACTACTGTGAAAATTTCATAAGGATGAAATGAAATATTAAATATTTATTGAAAACAAAACTAATACCACTGTAAAACTTATACTACTGAAATGTGTTCAGCTTAATAAATTATTTGATTCATTTACAAGATGTAGGGAGAAATTATTATTGTGCGTTTTTTATTTTAATTACAGATTAATAGCCTATGCAATAGTAAGGATTTAAATAGATTTTTAAAGTAACTAATTAATTCACTCATTTTCTATACCACTTATCCTGTGTGTAGGTTCATGGGGGGGGGGGGGGCTCCTGGAGGCTATCCCAGGAGGCGCAGGGCACGAGACAGGGTACGCCCTGGGCAGGGTGTCAATCCTTCTAATCCATTATATTAATATTTTATTACAAATTCCTGTTGTGTCATATTAATATTGTGGGATTAATATTATAGGGAATTATGTAATAATTCCTTATTTAGCAAGAAATTGCAAGTTATATAGACAATATAATTCTGACCAACAGTGTTTGACTGATGGTACTTAGTTAGTAACCCAGGTTAAGGGTCTATCTAATGATGGAAATTACAAAGCACTTATGTAAGTCGCTCTGGATAAGAGCGTCTGCCAAATGCCTAAATGTAAATGTATTATGTTGTCCTCAATAATAATGATAATATATAAATCCCAGTTTTAAGCTCAATTTTTCGTACTTTCCAGCAGCGCACAATGACTGGTTGGGAAATTTTGCATGTAGACTAAGCAGCAAAGTCATGAAATGTTGTTCACTAGTTCCCTATACCATTCACAGTTCCCTTTGAACCAAGCGATTCTGCAAAGGACCTATAGTTTGGAATCATACTTTGTGTGGCATAATACACTGTGCAGTCCACTTCGCAGGGAACTACTTGCAGATTGGAACTCTGCTATTGATTGCAAGCCAGACCTTGACCCCTGGCATTAACACCTGACCTCAGTAATGCGCTCTGGGCACAAATTCCCTTTCTCTTCTAAATCTTATAGAATGGTATGGAAGCAAAAAGCATGAAACTTCATATTCATGCCTATAAAAATATTTAGGTGTGATGGTGAGGTGTACACATAGTTTTGGCTAAGTATGAGGGAGAGTCAAAAATGATCTGCACTCTGGCTGTAGAATTTATTTTACATTTACATTTAGGCATTTGGCAGACACTCTTATCCAGAATGATTTATAAAGTTTAAGGAATTAGATAGTTCCTTATACAGGGTTACTAGGTTACTTACTACCATCAGTCAAAAAATGCTTTAGACTGAGCTGCGAGCCACGAATGCACCGTTGTCTTCACTTCTTCATCAGAGGTGAATCTTCATCCTCGTAGGGCTGATTTTAGGGGACCAAACAGGTAAGAGTCTGATGAAGCGATACCAGGACTATAGCGAGGATGCCTTAACACTTCAAAACCAAGTTTCTACTGTGAACATCGACAGTGTGTGCAGACGTGTGTGGACGTACATTATCATCCAAGATTATGGCACACTCGGAAAGCAGTCCTCTGCGTTTAAGCTTCAGTTCTTCAATAAGCATATGTCACCGTAACGAGCACAGTTGATTGTTGAACCTTTTTCCTGATAATGTTCCAATACTGGCCCCTGAGAAGCCCAGAAAACTTTAAGCATTAATGAATTTTCCAGCAAATGGTTGACTTTTGGATTTTTCCCTGAAGATGTTTCCATTCCATCCATACACTCCAGTTTACTGTCAGGCATGTAATGATGAATCCATGTCTCGTCACCAGTAACTCTGAGTTGTTGGTCTTTCGGCTGTTTCAGTACCAAGCACACCTCAGACCACAAAAATGTTAAAATGTATAAAAAGGTTGGGCATTCATTTTTGATCGATCGATTTGTCACATTCACACCCGTACAGCAGTGACTGGGGAGATGGAAAGTGCTGATAAGACAGACGTTTTAATATAACTGTGCGGAGTGCGGAATTAAAAATTTTTTTGACTCACCCTCAAATTGTTTGTTAATAAAGAAACCCTGACTCACGTTCACAGTGGAACTAGTTACTAAGCGGCTGTAGTTTCCGCCCGGGCAGTATTTAATGGTGCACCAGAACAAAATGGCGAACCACCTTCGCTTCGTTGCCCGGACAGTGATGGTTCAGGATGGAAACGTCGACGCTGCATATAAAGCTCTTAATAGGTATTTAACCTTCATGTTTATGTCTATGAATATCAGAGAGTCGATTCCGGTGCAGTTTTATTTTTCTGCGGTTAGCATGTCATCTGTGCTAACATTCTGTGTATGTAAGGTAGTAAATTAACATGAAAGTCTGTAATGCTAGTTTTAAGAAAGATCAGTATATACACATAATATTACAAATAATTTAAGAGAAACAAATATGTTATTATGTTATTAAAAAACGTTTTTATTTTTCTATTTCTATTAAAAATGGTTTGTAATATAGAAATGACAGAAATTATGGAACTTTTATTTTGTAATTGTCTATTTTATACTTCCGTTTCCGGAAACTGTTGGCGGAAAGTTGATAAAATCCCTGGTGCAGTCTGATATTGTGTGATGAGTCACGATCAATGCTGGAGTCACACTCCATAAACATCATAAATCCATTTTATGTTGAGTAAAACGATGTTAAAAAGTAATTCATAAATCCCGGATTTAATAATCTACTTTAAAATAAGCTAAGAATAACCTACTTGTTCAATGTAAAAAAAAAACACTTGCATTAATAGATATTAATTATTAAAAACTAAACTAAATATTTTGGTGGGCTTATTTCATATTTTTACAGCTGAAGTGGTATGAGTGAATGTTAATGCGTCATTTTAAGACAAAAAAAAACTTAATTTTTATCCGATCTACTTTTTTTTTTCTTTCCGATTTCTCATCTGTGATTCACTCAACAATTTAGCGTAAAGAAACTGTATGATACGCAACCTTATAAAATTGTATTTCTTCATATTAATTAATAAGTTAGACAGAGAATTCTGCCGTACTCAAAGACACAGCCGTACGTGGGCTTCAACCTGAAATATCATCACTGATTACATTAAAGCTGATCAGATTCTTTTTAGCTTTTAACTCTTTCTATAAAATTTTTTCCCTCGTCAACGATGTGTTTTTAAACTAGGTTATTGTAAACCCAAGACTTAAAAAGTCTGTGACACGGTTTGATTTCTGCCTCGGGGTCTGTGTGCATGTCTGACCCCACTGTGCTTGGTGGGTTTCTTCTGGGTTCTCTAGTTTCCTCCCACAATCCAAAAACATGCAGATTAGGCTAATTGGCCCTCCGAAATTGCACATGGTGCGTTGCGTGAATGGGTGTTTGTGTGTGTGTATGTGTTTATATATTTTTTATATATGTTTTTTTTTAATAATATTAAACAATTTTATCAAATAATTATATTGTACCACACATGATGCTATTTTTTTTTATATATGATGCATGCCAATGCCAGTGTGTTGAACAGTTTCGAGAGCACCACCTGTAGGATCAACGATGAACTACGACATTCTACTACCTCAAATGTGAACGTTCAGTACTGGTCAAAAGTTTTGACTCAAGTTTGTTTTTATTTTCTACGTTCTATACCAGGGCTACTGAATTAAAATTTGGCAAGATCTGGTCTGATCTGATCTAATTTTCTTTGGACTGAAATTCATGTTTGCTTATATAGAGAGATCTGAATCCTGACACAATCATTTTAAGTCAATAAAAAAAAAAAAATTTCCATAGCAATTTAATAATATTTGTCAATTGTCAGTAGCTCCGTTAAACATGTGGACAGTTTGATCTTTGACGCACGTTTACATTTCTCTGTATTTGTCCGGAATACGAACATCAATAGATGTGAAATAATTCTGGTTGCTCTGTCATACTGGGCTCTCAGTTCAGTTATCTTACATTCCCTCACCTCGGAGCGCTCAAATGCAAACATAAGAGTACCAAACAAAAGGTAAATAAAAAGGAAAATAAAACAAAAGATTTATTTTGTACAGTCTAGAGCAATACCAGAGAGTGTATGAATTTGTTAAGCAGGTGTGTGTGTGTGTGTGATGACTGGGTCTGACCTTATATCGTCTAATCACGTTTAATTCTATATTTATATAATTTAAATGTGTATATCCAGGAACTCCTGGATCCGTTTTAGTGGACAAATGTAGACTTCACCAATGAGTAATCAAGCACTATATGGCCAAAAAGTATGTGCACCACTGGCTATCAGTGGAAAGCCTTTAAAGGAGAAAAGAGTGGAGTGTTAATGGCCATTGTATATCATTGAAGAATGGGCTGTTCAAAAAGGACACAGCAGTGTGATGATCATTGGTGCACAAGCTTTTGCACAAGAAATGAATCTTGTTCCTAGAAGACAAGAAATTCGCTATTATGAGATCTTTTTGTGTTTGGAATTAAGATGGGATTTGAAAATCCTTCGTAATCTGCATACACCAATGACAACATCCGGGACATCCCGGTCTCATGGTGGTTCCATCACATCATCTGGATTTGTCCCTTAATATGTCATATATCTACTTCTCAGTGCTCTAAGTAAATGTCGATTCGTCGCTTATCCTACATGACTATGTGATAGATATCCTACTCGATTTTCATTTATGTGATTTTTTTTTTTTTCTGTTTTCTCGGTCTAACTCATTCCCATTCTTGAATCACATCCTCTGTCTGGTTTCAGAGTGTTATCGCTGGACGGGATCATCGAAACCGTAAAGCGAAGGCGTTATTTCGAGAAGCCGTGCAGGCAGAGACAGAGGGAGAACTACGAGAACTGCAAGAGGATATACAACATGGAGATGGCGCGCAAGATCTCGTTCGTCTCCAGGACAAACCGGCAGGACCCGTGGCTGGGATGTTGATCGGCGCCGAAGTCAGCGGATAGTACCTGTCGAGTGAAAAAATACTCTTGGTGGAAAATGGAGATGATCGTGATACATGTACATGATGAGCGTTCCCTTCCATCGTGTTCCTGTTGAGTCTGGACTTTCCTCATATGCTTTTTCATAATTATTAAAAGTCTCTGTGAAACAATGATGTGTGTGTGTGAGAGAGTGTCAAGAATCTAATGATGCATTTGACTAAAACTTAAACCGGGATTTTTATTATTTTTTTCCCTGATTTCGAGCTACACAATATCAGCAAAAAGATCAAAATCACATCAGTAGTATCTTTTCTTAGCAACAAGCTTGCTGGCTAACTATGATGGTGGATTTTCTGAGTTGCCTTCTCAAATCAGTGAACTGTAGAGACATTGAAAGATTTAAACATTCCTTAAAGGGTTTATACCAATATTTTTATACTAATACTAAAAAAAAAAGGGGATGACTCTTTGAAATATTTATTCCTAGATGTGCCCAGCTGTTGAATTTTGGAGTGGAGTGCACGGAATGAATTAAGTTGAATTGCACACCATTAAGTGTGTATTTAAAAATTTACAGTGGCATTTTGAGGTGAACTAATGTTTATTTTTCTAATAATTTTTTTTTTAATGTAAGGGTATAATCTCTTTTCTTACCATGGGCTGATTGCAATGAAACAAAGCCTATATATTAACTCATGCTCCGCCAGATACACCAGTTAAAAAATCCCATTAAAATTTATATAGTAGTTTTTACGTTATGCATGCGCAAACAGACAGTCAAAAATCCCCCCCCCTCCCAAAAAAAATACCCATCATCTTGATGTGTTCTATTACTCATCTTGTATCCCCCCCCCAATTAATTAATCATAAGAATAATTAATAAAAATGTTTGATTAATTGTTAATATATAAATATATCTTCAATCTACAGGAACAACTTTACAGTTTTATTAAATGTATCGATTAGCAGAACAAAAACCAGACATTATGCAAATTTGCTTGGTTTTTGCAAGATAATTGATTAAAGGACTTTATTATACTGTACAACATTCACTTTATAGTTATTTGTAGACATTCAGATAAATCTCCGGGTGTGTATTCACTGTTATCCACCTTTCGGTTTAAATCCTCTTCTCTAATCCCATCGCCATTAAGAAACCCTTTAATCACTTTCTTCCCTGTCCTCTGCTCCATGTTCTAAAATTCTTTTCACAGTGTACTCAATCTTTCGGAAATTCCCATCACTCCTCCTTTTAGCTTCCACCATTGTATTTTTCTTCATTGTTTTTTTACAGTGATGGGAATCCGGTGGGTTGCATTACATCCAACTGTAGGTCTCATCCTCCCTCCTCTAGCCATCCTCTTAAAGCTGATCTTCCAGTCCAGCCTTAGTTTAAAAGTGCCGAATGCAATGCAAAGGTTCTAATTCGTTGCCTGATAGCGTATTAGACTGCCATCCCATTATGACCTCATATAGGATGAGCCCCCACCCATCTTGTAGCTCTAGGGCGTGCCTCAGTATTAGCCTATTTATATAGCCTTGGTTTCCTGTTCTTAGCTGACAAGTGACCCAAAGTGTGGTCTTGTAGCCCATCTGATTCACGGTTTGACATGATGAGCATTCAAAGATGCTCTTCAGTATACCTCGGTTGTAATAATAGGTAATTTGAGTTACTGTCATCAACCAGGCATTGTCACCCAGAGAATTGCCCTTACTGGATATTTTCTCCTTTTCAGACTGTTCTCTGTAAACCCTACAGACAATTGTGTGTGAAAATCCCAGCAGATCAGCAGATTTTGTCATACTCAGACCGGCCCATCTGGCGCCAGCGACCATGCCACGTTCAAAGTCACTTAAATCACCCATCACACCCTACACCCATCAGGTGTACCTAATGAAGTGGCCTAATAAATAATCAGATTTATTTGAAACCCCAAAATTAATATATTATTTATA
>QMIH01000855.1:12050-52829 GCA_003987875.1 Clarias batrachus
ATATTTTGTTTATTTGACAGCCCGGCGGTCTGTATGTTTGTACATCAATAAAATAATTAATACCTAAAATTTTTATAATATCCATCCATCTAGGAACTGCTGTAGTCCAACTAGTGACTGTAGATTCCAGTGGTGACCAATGTATTTATTCCCATTTTGTATGACTGTGGTAGGACCTCCGGCCAACATTTACACACTCTAAAACTGCGGGCAATGTGGGAACACCAATTTAGCCTAATATGCATGTCTTTGGACTGTGGAAGGAAACCCATCAGACGCAGGAAGAGCATGCAAACTCCATGCACACAGACCCCGAGGTGGGAATCAAACCGGGATCCTGGAGGTGCATGGTGATAGTGCTAACCACTACACCACCGTGCCTCCATTAATAATGTAAGACTACAAAATAAAGGAAAAAAGACATGAGAGACTACTGTAGATATGAGACGTACACGATGATTTAATCCCAGTAAAATTATTCAGATTAGCTTTTCTAATTAATATGGCAAAATCTTTACCAATTAATGCCGCCCTACTGCAACCAGGGACACAATGTCACCGTCGGACCAATGTTATTTTAAGTAGATTATTAAATTCACCACAAAACTGTTCATGATATTGCTTTGTCTTCACAATTTGATTTTCTTTATGGTGCATTTTAAACTTCAGTACTGTAAAAGTTTCATTAAATTCTGTACAGTTGTCGACACATTTTGACGCATGCGCACTACGTTGTTAAAACCTTTTTCATGGTTTCATAACTTCACTTCTACTCAACATTTTGATTTAATTTATGGTGCAGGTTTAACTTGAGGCAAATACCTAAGGACTGGTAAAGTCCTATTAAATTCTGTCCAGACAGTTTTGCGCGATGCTGTGAATCTGGATGGACAGACATACAGATAGACAGACAGAAACATTTCTGAGACTGGCTTCGGGTCTTCCAATGTATGAAATGTAAAGTTGTCACTCAAAGAGTGATGTACAGATGTACAGACAAAAGCTTTAGTTTATTTATATAAAATATAAATATTAGAATATTAGAATATTAAGAGGTAATACTTATAGTGTGAAATATGTTGAGGTGGTCAAAGGAATGATATTTCACCCTCAAACAAACAAACAAGCAAGTGGGTTAAAGTTTCTGTAGTTAAGTACAGGGGCGCAACTGCACATTTGCTGAGGGGTATGCAAGATCATGGGTTGCGCCCCCCCCCCCATTTAATTGCATTTACATATAAAATAGCATCAGTCAATGTCCAAACCCTTTTTAGTCATAAAATCCCGTATGGCCTTTACCTACCTGTTTTCTTTACCTGCTCTGAACTCATTTTCTATCATTGCTTCATTGTCCTCCTCATCTTCATGGCTAAGTAAATGAACCAGATATTTCACAAAATATATACCTTAAATCATCAATCCCAAATTTTTGTTTTTTGATATTGTTTAAAGTGGTCATGACAAGATGAATTCAATTTTACTTKATTTTTTTGACAAATAAGAGGTCACTGCACTATAAAAAACATTTTGTAATTCTGGTGCACAAAAAACTGTAACTTAGTGTAAGTGTACATCAGAAAACATTAAAATTGTAAATGTATGTCATGAGCCCTTTAAGTCATGTATCAGTATCCTGGGTGGTAGCTCCTACCTGTTCTCTTCTCCTGCTCTTGACTTATTTGCTATCTCTCTGTACTCTTCATCTTTTTCGTCTTTTTTATGAACAGTCATGTACAAAGCATTAAAATGATTGTATTGGCTAAACAGTGATGTAATTTCATTAGCACTGTTATTACAACAGAAACAGAAAAAAGCTCATGCATTAATACATTTAAACTGCATCATTTTTTTAGAAACTTTGTGGTTTTTCAAGCTGTTTTGAGAATCCTGTTTACAAAAAGCTTACAATAGGGTCTCGAATACTGTATGAATGAACGTGTAGAGAGATCCATACGCCAGTCTCGTTCTGTTTACACAGCAGCGCTTTCCGGAAAAAGAAAATCGTTCATTTATTGCACCCCTGGACTGAATATAACGAACTGAGAGGAAAAGGCAAGAGCCCAATAACTTGGTTGTGCTTGGTGGGGAGAACCTCAGTTAACATTTTTAACAATAAGTTTTTTTTGTGTTTTTTTTTTAACCAAATGCCTATTTTTCAGGAATAATGTTTTGATATTAACGGACGGTAACAATGCCCAGTCTCGCTGGCAATAACGTTAAATRTTGATGAACTTAAAGACTTAAAGACAGTAATACAAAATGATGTTCTTCCCTCTTCTGTCCATTTTGCATACGTGACTGGCAGCTATTGGGGGGGGGGCTCAATTGATATATATATATATTTTTTTACTCGTTTAAAATGCTAAACAAAAATAGTCTCTTAACAAATATAATTTTTCAAACATTTTAAAAGCTTTATTAAAGACAATTTCCAAATATTTTTTTTTTTCACTGTGGCGCCCCCCTCCACTGCATATACTGCATACCCCATTTTTGCGCCCCTGGTAGTAGGCACTAATAGGGTTATTGACTGTATTGTATAAAAAATAAAAGTTTTCATAAATCTGTATTGTATTTATTTATTTTAAAGTTACAGCTTTAAAAAAGTGTAGTCCGAAATATGTGATTAAACAGTGGATATAATTTACATTTATGTACACCGAATATCACTGAATAACTCATAACATGCATTGGTAAAAATAATAATAATAATAATAATAAAAATGTTTAGCCTTCGCAAAGCCTTTGATTGGATAATTATGACAGTGATTCAGTTTGCAATCTTTTAACCATTATTATTATTATTATTATTATTATTATAATAAACACTGACATCTCTTGCAAAACCAAACAATCAACTCGGAACTTTTCTCTTCAAGTTTAGANTATATATATATATATATATTTAAAAAGATTGAGTGTGTTTCGGAGCGGTGTTTGGGTATCCCGACAGCATCGCCTGCTTGCTGTGTGTGAGGTAAACAGTAGAGGCGGTGAGGAGACAGACTGAGCCTCACACACACTTTCTTTCTCTCTCACACACACACACACACACACACTGAGGCTTTGCTGCTGCTGTAAAATGGCGGCCGGCGGTGAAGCTGTTAGCGGGAATAGCCGCGGCTCTAGCGCGGTCCTCGAGTCCACCTTAGACCGGCGATTTCAGGGCCTTTCAAACACAATGGAGTCCATTCAGGGATTATCCACCTGGTGCATCGAGAACAAGAAATACCACAGCTTAATCGTGCGCTCCTGGCTCAAGTGGATGCGAAAATGTGAGTAGCAGTTTGGCTAATTGAGTGCAGAGCAACGGCTAAACCGTCAGCTAGCTTAGCAAGCGTGTGACCTGTTAGCATGTTAGGAAAACAGTTCTGTCAGGGATATGGTTATATTTAAAATTAAACATGGTTGTAAATTGATATTATCTGCAGTTTCTGAAAGCTTTAAATTTTCTGGAAATAATTATTATTTTATTTATTTTTATATAACGCTCCTCTCGGCCAATGCTAAGCTACGTTAGTTGGCTAATCCTACAAGCTATAGCGTTAGCGTCCTGGTAACTGGAGTACGTTTCATTTTCGTGCTGCTCTGATAAACATGCTAGTGCTAGTTGACAAATTACACACTTGAGTGTTATCTTTTAGTAGATATTAAACAAACAGTTTTAGAAGTATATAAAGTATTTATTTTTGTTTCTCTTTATTTTATTGATTTCTGTCTGTTTTTGTGTCTTAATTTCAATTAATCATGAGTTTCAGTCAACTCATTATATGTTAAAAAAAATTGTCTTATAGTTAACGATTAAATATCTGAATCATTGAGTAAATACCCCCCCCCCCCATATTCAATAATATTTTTTAAGCACTGCGTGATTCAGTGACGTTTTTTTTCTCCTATTTATGTATTGCCACGTTAAAATAAACAAACAAACAAACAAATAAATAAAATGTAAAAAGCATACAGGGCCAGCCAAAAATATATACACACTTCAGGTCAAGGAAATAGTAAGAATATAATCTATACATATAATAAAACTGTAAAGTTGGCATGGCTATACATTGAAGATATTTGCGAAAAAGTACTTGGAGTTGATGTAAGATGAGTAATAGAAGTAAAAAGGAATTTTTGTTTATCTGCTTGTGCATGCATCACGTAAAAACTTGAGGTCACATATAGGCTTTGTTTCCTCGCAATCGGCCCATGGGAAAAGAAAATATGCTAAACACCTTATATAAAAACTCACTAGTTCATCTCAAAATTCAACAGATGGCATGGTACAATTTTTAAAACGTGCTTATGAATCTGCAGTTAAATTCTACTCGAACAATGTTGTGGGAACATGTAGTATTAATAATATTGTAATGTTATCATTACATATAATGTATAGCAGTAAATTTAGTATTAAAGATATTTATTTAGATTTTTCTTTTCCTGAAGTGTCTAATTTTTTTTTTTTTGACTGACTCTGCTTATCAAAACACACGTTACTGATGGGAATCACCAGTCACTTCCTGTTAAGATATCGCTGAAACCTAGATGCTGATGTGATTAAAATTGTGATTTTATAATTGTCCTGATTTGCTATTACATTTCCCAGATATTGCTACAATTTTAAAAGTTTAAAACGATTAATTAAACATAACCCATTCCTTATAATATTATGAGGAATAATGCACTCCTACCATACGGGATGGAAATGTGTAAATAGTTCAAAGTGCGCCACCTGTAGGATTATAAAGAAATGGCTACGTTGTAACCCATCAAAGGCCGAAATGTTCAATCGTCCGTTTCATCTCTATTGTAAATGTAAAAAAAAAATTTTAATTTTTATTTTTGGAATCCGTTTGTTGATACGTTAATCACCATACAAAAGGATTGCTGTTCATAACTGATTTTTTTTCTTTCTCCTCTCAATCTCTCTCTCTTTTTGTTTTCATTATATATGCATAAATTTTAAGTGGTAATATGTTGCAGTTCCTCCATAATCCTACAAGTTTAATCCTCTAAACACATACTGTCAGGCAACAGAGCATCTTGTGTGGTCGGAGTGAATTATTTATTTAGTTTGTTTTGAAATTATAACAAAATCTAAATTAATCTCACATCAGGATTCTTATATAATCATGATACCAAATGAATCGCAATACTGATCGAATTGGCACTTGGGTTTTATTATTTTTTTATATCGAGGCGTCCCTGGTGATTTTAGTCAATGTATAATTTTTATGTCTGAACTATTTACTCCGGTGAAGCAGGGTGTATAATGTGATAAACACTTCCTGAATTCACTGCATTAAGATATAAGGACTGGAAGGTTATTAATGTGCAGATTTCTCCCAAATGTCAGATTTGGTCATGTGACTAGTTTTTGTTATAATGTTTGAGGAAGGACGCGAACGTAACATGCTTCAACAGCCAAAAATAATACACTGGTGTGAAATGGTGATCCTGTGTCGAGTTTAACTCTGCGGCGACTGTCAGAAATTGAGATGATATGAATGTCAGGATCAGCTGCGGATTATATAATCTGCAGTTATTGAATTAATCTTGTTTCGGTCTATTAAATTCACAGATTCATACTTTAAACCTTATTTATTTAGATACACACACGAATGGTTAATGGTTTAAAATTGGAATAAGTTCCTTAAAAATATACCGCAGCTTTTGGAGATGATAAAAACGGCTTCCTTCTGCAGCTGCTTTTTCTTCTTATGCGTTTAGTAGCGCTTGGCAACAGTGCCACTTACTGGAATGGAGAGGGAAGTGGCAAAGAAGAAATGGTGTGGGGAGGGATATTATCACTGGGCACAAGGCAAGCCGTTTAAGACGTTTTAGTAGATAGATTTAGTTTTTTATACTTGTAAGAAATATATCTGCTTAAGACACATCGGACTTGATACCTGTGAGTCGCCGCCTTAGCCGTTCTGTAAATATTAACTGGTTAATCGGGCATAACAGTGTGCAATAATATGTTGTTTGATTTAATTAATTGATTAATTAATTAATTATTAAAAACTGCATAGATAATTGAGGCACCTGTCAGATTTTCTCGTCTCTGGTTGTCAACAAATGCTGTTGATTGTCTTCATGGAGATTTTTTTTAAAACAAGCATTAAACTTTGTTCATTTCTGTCATTTGTAATTGCGGCATCGAAACGATTGCATTGTGGTGGTGGAAATTAGGACTCCATCAAAGATTTAATTTTATGTCAAATCTATAGATTATTTGTTAGTTTTCATGGTTTTATCTAGAGAATTTTCTTGTTGGATGATTAATCTTTTTAGTAACTTGCTACTGATAATAAATGAAAGCATTTTTGTTTATTATTTTTTTATTCAAGCATGTTTTCATGAAAAATTTGTTTTTACAGATACAAATTTTCACACATTTAAAAAAAAAGGTCAAGCATGAAAAAAATTCGGTGTGCATGTGGAGCAAATATAGAGTGAAGCAATTTATATAGCAAAAATATTTGTTGGGGGGGCCCACAAAATTAAATGATTGACGTTTTAATGTATGAAATCTGTGGAGGAAGCAAACTTCAAATTTCAACTGTTTAGTGTTTAAAAATCTAACACGCGTTAACTAACTGTTCAAAACTCACCAATGCGATCGGATGTGGCGTCTCCAGGTTAGACGTTTACATCTGCTCTTGAAAAATCTTTGAATCTTTGAGTTCTTGTCTGAGAAGCAGCTGATAAGTGCACAGCTACTCACCAAGACTCAGACTAAACACACTCTAATACACACTTGGGCTGCTGTCTCGTTGTTTTGAGGTCAGACTAAGAAAACAGAGGAATGTTTGAGATGCTTGTGTGTGTGTGTGTGTGTGTGTGTGTGCAGCCTGTGGTGAGCCTTTTAATTTCAGCGCAGAGCACCATTTTATTTGGGTTTCTTGAAAAAATCACAACACGTCGTTTAATCGTGTTCAGATTTTTAGGGATTAAAGTACTCATGAAAGCTGACGTATTTATGTAATCAATATTACGTCAACCTGTCACAAAAAACAAAAGCTGCCAAAGGAGAAGAGCTTTAGTTCTCTCTCCATCAGTAGTGTCTCTCCCCTTGGCCCTAACATTTTGTTGCTGTTCAAACAGATGAATATTGTTTCCTTTGTGGCCAGTTTCTGTTTTTTTTAGCTTTCCTAAATTAGCCTTAAACACTTACACTTTTTAAAGAATCGGCTGTTAGTTTGCAAAGTGCGCTCCCAGGGAAGACTCGTATCATAATCTGTGTTACTGATGAGATATGGACTTTTCAGAATTCGTCTTGTTCAAAACCACGAGAAGTGTATTGGAGCGGTGGTGAAAAGCACTGTGACATCAATATGTAAGTGCGCATTTGGCTAATTGTACGTCAGTGATATATATATTTTTTTATGTGCTCGTCAGTCAGAAAGTGACCGGAATTGACTGTTTTTAAGCTCAATGTCATCGGACCGATTCTGTACCAGAGGCACAAGCGTCTGAGTGATGCACCAGAAACACATTTTTATGGCGTTACCTTATCAAAAGCTGCTTCTAAAAAAAACTAACAAAAAAAAACCCCTTGCCTTACACGCTCTTACACCAGAATCGCAACACCACGTACAGTAATTAGTCTTGAAACACTTGTTAGAAGCTGTGTGCGCCCACGTACCCTCAACTGCTTGCTGCTTGACACATGCTTAAGCTTTTGGAGGCGTTTGAGATGGAAGTTCTTTATAATTCTACAGGTGGTGCACTATAAACAATTCACACACTGGCATCAATTCAATTCAGTTTTTTTTGTATAGCGCTTTTAACAGTTGACATTGACGCAAAGAAGCTTTACACAATCAAAATAATTCTTTAAGTCCCGTGTAGTAGGAGTGAATTATTTACCAAGTTTGTTTAGAAATGATAATTATCGCAGATGATTGATTAATTTGAAATTAAGTGTTAAACTCCTATTTGAATTTAGTTTGTGTTGTTAAAATGCTGCACTTGGTTTTTAAGTGACAAAACTAATTTTATAAGGAACGGGCTACATTTAATTACTCATTCTAATCAGATGTGAAGCTGTTAAAGCTTGAGCTATTACTCAATTTTTTTTAAAAAAAAGGTTAAATCTTAAAATTGATAAAAATCCCCCAAAAATGCAATATTGAATTGAGATATTTATAAAATTGTATACTTAAAGAATTGCAATTTTAATTGAATCTGCAGCTAATGATTCCTGTCACTAGCTGTGGGTTTTGTGGGTGAAAAGCACGAGTGTGTTCCTCAACTGATTTCAGTTTGGTGTTTCTTTTTATATTCAGGTGATCTGTGTGTGTGGACTCAGATAATGTTTTATACTTTTTATACACACAGCACTTTAATGAAAGGCAGTTTGGAGTTAATAAGTCTTTTCTGTTATCTGTTACAGATATTTAAATTCAAATTGAAACTTAAAATTTTCATTTGTCACATACACAACCATACTCAGGATCTCAGGAAGCCTCAGAGTAGATTGTGGTGTTCATATAGAAGAGGTGAAGGCGTTCCTGCTGACATTGTGTTCCGGTTATGATAAATGTGAATACAGCTGCTTTTTGATTAATAATGAGTTTGAAAACTGCAGGTCTCACAGTTTTGTGCTTTATTAAAGACGACAGGAAAGAGAAATCTCAGCATGTTTATCTGACTCGAGTGTCAAGGCTTTTTCGCCTGCGCCTTGTTTTTGCTTGTTTTTTTTTTGTGCATGAATAGTTACAGTCTATAATATAATTTAGTAAAGGTGAAATAAGGGGGAATTCACCGTGAGTCCAGAATAAGTCATAAAATCACACTTTTATTAACATTTTCTTTGTGGTCATTGTTTGGTACCTTTTTGGCTGGCATTCTTTTTTTTTTCTCTCTTTCTTTCCTTTAATTTGTATGACCTTGTAAACAGGCAAACTGGCCAAAGTTGTCATAACACCGCAATTATAGCAACAATGGATTTTAAATAAGAGAGATTTAAATAATATTTTAAACACATTATTTGCGATCTTTGCTTCTGTTAATTAAAATTTATTTTTAAATTTGTCCATCACCTGTCGCATGTATCTACTACAAATAATAAATAAAATAATCATTTTATTCCATGAAAATCCTGTGATGGTCTCATTTCCCATCTATCTGCCACAGTATGAGACAGCGGGCAGTATGCAGGTACAGCGGGCCTTCAGAGGCGCTCAGATCATTCAACTGACCTGTAAATCCTTAAACACTCTCGCTATTGAATTGCTGCGCCATCACTGTACCCTCGCACTCCGTTCACAGTGTAATTTGATCCTGACAAGCAGTTCATTAAATGAGTTGCTAAACAATGGAAGAGACTAAAAATGACAGTTCAAGTCACTGACTTACAAACATTTGAGGATTTACAAACATTTGTAGACGCGAACAAATCATGGAATTAGTTCATGTGTATTGTACAAAAAAATTGCCACTGCAGTGCACCAGATAGCAATATTTACAATTATATACAATATTCTCAGTGTGATTGAAAGGCACATAGACAACAGTTAGATTTCACATTTCATGATGAGTGCGGTACATGACGGCAGTGTGGGGAAATGGGATAGATTTAGTCTAGTGGATTGGTATGCTTTACATATATTTGTGTCAACGGCTTACACGACTCACTTTGTTGGACTTACAAACAAATTCAACTTATGAATGTGCTCCCGGAACGGAACTAGTGTACCTGTATTTTTTAAATGTATTCATTTATTTTTTCTACTTCTTTATCATCTTGTCAGCTTCTGAAAATCTCTCAATGATGATCTAAGTAACGAGCGCAATGTCGCTTAATTGGCTATTAGTGATTTAAACCAGACGCCATCCGATACAGTATTGTCACGATAACTTCAGTATATTTGCCTATGATTTTTATATTGCGATTCGCTAAATACATGAGGATTTAATTTTTCTTTTTTTTTTTTGTTACAATTTTACTACGTTTTTTCCCCGTCACTCCCTGCACATCCATAATGTGAAAACTCTCTAAATCACATGCTATCATTATATGAGGCAACCAGAGTCATCGTTCAGTCATCATGATCAGATTATGCCAGCAAAGTGCAGCTTAGTCTTTGACCTTTAACAGAAATAGTACAGACACAGCGGGCTGCCATGTCAATGAGACCCCCGCCATGCATACAGAATTTTTTTTTTTCACTCTATCATACGGTAACAATCCGAAGTCTAATAATGTGACTACACGGTAATACCAAATAACTAAAAGCACTTTCATTTTGTTGTTGTAGACTAGAGTTGAACGTGTGTTCGTCAGAAGTAGTTTGGTTACTGTGCCGCTGTGATTAGCTACCTTGCTATTCTCTGGCCATATTGTACAGTTCATGTATAACTAATGAATGTAGTGTCATGGAGACCTCACTGATGGACTTTTCTGCATTACCAAACTCAAAATATTATTTTTCCTGTGACATAAACCAAGAGAGCTTTGTGTGTGAACATGGGGCTTCTGTTCCCCCAAGAAATCCACCACCTGATCACAGATTAGTATGTTTTTAAAAAGTGATTAAAAAATGCAGTGTGCATTTTCCCACTTGGGGAATTTTTAAATATTTTTCGGTGAATACACATGGTGTGTCACCTCGGCTAATGTCTTGGACGTTAAAAGAAATGCTTGTTTGCAAACATTGCTGTTGATGAGGGGAACGTACATTTTGTGTTTTTAGTGCAAGTTGTTTTTGTAACAAGTTGAAGACATTGTAAAGAAAATAAAAAGATATTGATCTCATTTTAATGACTTTTCTTTCTTTTTTTTACATTTTTTTTTTAGTAAAATTGGGTGTAAATGTTTAAGTCAAACCAAAATGATATTGTCTTGCTGATGATGTTTGTACTTGTGTGAGTAGTTTGTAAAGTGCCCATGATGATGATTTATAATAATTATAAAAAATATAAAATATGGGTAAAATAAATTGGTCTCAGAATAAATTAGGTTAAAGAAATTTGTCAGTAATTAAAGCAGGAATCTAAAATAGTTTTAACATAAAAGTCAGCTGACAGTTACTGATGTACATGTGGACCGATCCTGTGGTGTGGGGCAACACGCAAGACTGCGTTCATACTGCTGGGCCGAAGTGCCCGAATCTGATAAAAGAAGAAAAAAAAAGAAAGAAATTCTCTCAGATAGCCGCTTTTTTTTCCCCAAATAAGGAGAAATAATATTCACACAATCCATTTGAAATTTATATAGAGCACCTAAAGATCCAGTCATTAACCTTTTAAAGTTCATGACATGCAAGAGAAGCAATAAAAAAAACCCCTCTTGCTTAAACTTTTTAAAGCCTTTGGATTAATTCAACATCCTGTTGCACCTATACTTGTAGGATTTCTGTAGCACAGTTGTCGGTAGCTAACGTTAGATAACAAAAATAGGGCAGCAAAATAACCTTCAGTTTTATTCGAAATAATAGGAAGATCAAATGCTTTGAAGTAACGATTAAGTCAAGAGAACTGCCCTTGTTGTGCTTGCCGCTAACATCTTTTTTTATTTCTTCATTAAATTTTTTTGTTTTAGTGTCCTGCTAGCATTAGTGGAAAAGTAGAGTTGTTCACGAATGTACACGGTGATGTAATGACAAAACAAAGCCTGTTCTCAGGTGTTTTGCTATTGACCCGGCTCTGAACAGGCACTACCGGGGCTTCTCCTCCCCCCATGTTATACTTAGCCTGGTCGCTTTGCACATGCTCCACATGCTCCACTGTTCCGACTTGGACCTGGAAATTAAACCAAAAAAAAAACGCAAATCAGAAGGAAGAAGCCTGTAACAATTGGGGTTGGGTACCGAAAACCTATATAACCTATGTATGTACCGGACCGAAACAGAATGCGGATTTCAGTGCCTCATTTCGGTGCCACTTAAATGCCCGAACTGTCGATTAATATATTTGTTCACTGGAGCTATGATGACACAGTTGTAATGGAGCATTAGATTCATCAACATGATCGCTAGTAAAAATTTAAATACTGCAATTATTAAAATGCCTAAAACTAAACGGTTGAAAGAAAGTGTGGCTATATTTCACAAGAACGGGTTTCGATACCGCAACGTGTAGTAAATGTTTTACAGCAGTTGTGTGTAAAGGGGGAAAGACTTAAAATCTAACGAAACATTTGAGGGCAGGCAGAATAAAGTTAAAAGCAGTGGAATGCGAATTGTTTGACAGCTTAGAGAGACAACAGCTGGCACTATTGGTGTGAATGAGCCCAGCCCCAGTCATACCAATCGTAGCAAAAAGGAGTCCACCGATTACCATGACGACAGCAGCCTTTCCGCAGGTTAGTAGTAGACTAATTTAATATTAACGGCATTTCAAGCTAGTACTTAAGAATACACTTTTATTGAACAAAAAACGTTATGCTTAAAATTGAACATTATATTAAAAGTTTGAGTCATCATTTTGTGGCTTTTGCAAAGTTTTGGCATCGATTCGGTATCGATTTGACACCAGTATAGAAAAAAACAAACGATACCCAACCCTAGTAACAATACGGTGGAGTCGTCTGCCTTTGATAACACCCATAACCGCGACCTATGTGATGGCGAAGTTGTTTGTTCATTTGTTTTGGTGTGTGGTATAATGGGTCAAGCACACCGATTTATAGTGGGGATTGACTGAACGGAATAAATTTCCAAATTCCCTGTAGTGCAATGTACTGGCCCCTCATCCATGGTGTACCCCACGTTGTGCACCAAGTCTTGTGGTATAGCCTCTAGGTTCTCACAACCCTGTAAACAAGATAAAGCTGTATAGACAAAGTTTATTCCAGATATGAATCACCAGTCACTTTCCATTACGATATCATGATTCCTGGGTGCCGATTTGATTCAAATCACCATTCTACAAACGGCTTCTAATGCAGGGTTTCTAACACACCGGATTTTTGGCTATTTAGCGCTTGCAGTATTTAGAGACTCGTGTAAGCATGCGTAATGAGTAGGTCACATCCTTTTCCTTTGTCAGTAGTAGGGCTGGGCGATTTTTAGATTTTTTCGATTAATTCGAATTTATGTTTTAAGACGATTAAATTTTTTCTTAAATCGAGGTATCGCGATTTTTCATTAAAATATTAGATAAATTGTAATTGCACCAATGGCAGAATAATTAAGAGGCAAGATTGTCCGACCACATGATGTCGCGCCTAATTAACCGCTCACTTGTGAGAGTTTGAAATCGAAGTTCTGTAGTTCTGCGACGCCCCTCTGTGACTCACACGTGGGAAATACGAGATACAACATGGCAGCGTGCTCTGATGAAACCAAAGAGCTCGTGTCCAACAGAGGCACGGTTTCTTCAGTCGTATGAAGTTTGTGGCAACTAAAGGAAGCTAATTTCCTCGCGCACCTCAAACAGAGCCACACTGTTGAATCAGCGTCGTGTTTGGCGCTGTGAGCTAAACAAGACAAGCGGCAGCGCGAGAACACCGGCTAAAAGCCAGGAGAAAACTTTTCTCGACTATATCCCATATAATAAGAGGGGCCTCGGTGGAAAGAGATTACTGATGTTGTGTCGTGTTATATCGCTAAAGACATTTATGCCCATATACAGAGTAAAAAAAAAATGCTGTCAGGCTCCTGTTAGATTTTATTCAGCATGTAAGTTTCATGTGGTTTGCAAAATTGTTTAAGTGATTTAATATATATACTTTTAATTTAAATAAGCAGTTCATGTTTGGCTTGGTTATATAGTTTTGCTTAAGTAAATAATAAAAAAAAAACCTATACTGTCTGTTTTTTTTTTTCATTATTTATTTATTTTAAGCAAAAAAAAAAAAAAGTTTTAAAATCAAAAATCGATATTTAATTTATAGGGCATATCGCCCAGCTCTAGTCCGTAGTCTTTCACCCCTCACTAAACTCACTCTCACCCAGGCTGTGGTAACTATCCTGCCTTTGTAATTATTCGCCCATGTATTAATTATGAACATATCCTTTCATTTTCCATTAAAGAAAAGTTAGAAAAATATTTGTCTGCTGTCACCAAATTTCAGTAACAATTTTGATTTCTAAGACTGATGAAAGATCATTGAGATTAAATGATTGTGCTGCGTTTCCCTTTTTGCAGTAATTTTGTGTTAGAAAATGAGCTCTAGCTCATTTTAGTTTACATCAGCACGCTTTCACCCCTCACTAAAGTCGCTCTCACCCAGGCTGTGGTAGTTATAATTAGTTAGTTAGTTATCCTGCCGTAGTTCTCTCCAACTATACACCTGAAGTGTATTCCTCATGTCCAGTCTACTGCTGTAATTAAATTTTCGTTGGAGTCACTCCAGACAAAACCTCCAGGGTTTTTAGGTACTTTGGAGATTTCAGGATATTCCGCCTTGATTTTAATCCAGAACATCAAACACTTAATGCCACATTTTATTATACACAGCGGGCTTGGAGCATGTGAATCACGCGTTGCGATGTGCAGACCAAAACGAATGCAGGATAATTTTTCAAAATAAAACACTCTGCAGGCTCTCTAATGGTCAATAAAATGGAATTGTCATATGTTAAATTCTTTCTGTGCGGTAGTGTTAATTTCGTCAACAAAAATAATGACGGAAAATGTTAATCAACGAACTTTTCCTCTTGACTCTAAAACGAGACGATGACGGGACGTCACGGGTATCAGTGAATAGTAACCGTGACGAAATCAGCATGTAATATTGTTGACGGAAAAAGACTAGACTAAAATGTGGTTTAACAAAGTAAAAACTAATAAAACATCTGTCTTTATTTTAGTCAACACTTAATTTTTCTTCATATTGAATCGTAGAAAAAACGCTAATGTGTAGTAATATCGGAGGGGAAACAGTGGGGGGGAAAATACCACTGAAAAATACTTCAGGGTTCCCCTGACTAAAACTATAAAGATTGACTAAACATTGTACCAGGGACATTTATCCCTGGACTAAGACTAAAATTGAAAATGGCTGACAAAATGAACACTACTGTGCGGCCCGGTACTGAATCATCCACAGCCCGGTGGTTGCTTCAGAGGAAAGTCTTGTATTTGGTTTGTAAAAGTAGATGAGAACATTTCCCCAGCGCAAAACAAACAAATGTAGTTACAGTAGTAGTCGGGTCATCCGTCTAGCCGTCTCTGATGCGTTTAAACGCTGGTTTAAACTGCGTCCAAGTTTTTGAAAACACCTCTCTCTTACCCTGTGAAGATTTTCTGTATGGGGATTTAAACCTGTGTTTAACTGAAACAGGGCAAAATCTCAGCATATCAATAGGTATAATACTGATTATCAGTAAAATAGAGTAATTTTTTTTCTTTTTTTTTTTCTGAATAAGAGTCAAAATGCAATACTCGTGAATGTGTGTATTTTTTAAATGCACCTTATTTAGACGAATGGACTAAAATTTTGTATTTCTTTTTTTCTGTCTCCTCCTTTTTCTGTCTCCTCCTTTAACAAGTCCAATTTTTTTTTTCATTTCGTAGTGAATTAAATTGTTTTGCAAAATACTAACCCTGCATACACAAGTACATTTGCAGTTATTGTAGTAATTTTGATCAAGGTAGGATTATGAACGCAAAAATCCTTTACACACTTCAAATCATCATTTCACCCTCATCCAGTTCATCACACAGTGAAACAAACCAGCATTCCTCCAGACATGGATTTAACAAAACAAACAAGCTAATTAGGACACCTAATTAGCTGACCAGCTGAGACGAAACAGATTAACACCATAAATTAACAAAACTATCCAGGTAAAGAAGAGTTCTTGTGCAACAGCTAATAAAAAAATCACTAAAAATTGCAACTTGGTGTGTGAAATCAGAATCAGAAGAGTTTTTTTGCCAAGTACGCTTGCACGTACAGGGAATTTGTTTTGGTGACAGAGCTCCAGGACAAGACAAATAACAAGACAAAACAGCACGACACAAAACGGGGGAAAAAAAAAATGACAACAAATAAATTTAGTAGGATTTTTTTGGGTTAACATCAGATGGAGTAGGAGTGAGATACTTACAAGTACGTTAAATAAATATCTGTGGTATTGCACAGTATATTGCACAGTGGTATTGCACATATATTTAATGCACAGTGAGAAGAATGTTTTAGCTGTTCATGAGGTAAATTGCCTGGGGGAAAAAAACTGTTCTTGTGCCTGACTGTTCTGGTGTTCGATGCTCTGTATCGTCGGCCAGACGGCAAAAGTTCAAAGAGAAGGTGACTTGGGTGTGAGGGGTCCAGAATGAAATTCCGAGCCCTTTTCTTCACTCTGGATATATACAGTTCTTGTAGTGTGGGTAGGGGAGCCGATAATCCTTTCAGCAGTCCGAACCGTCCTTTGTAGTCTTCTGATGTCTGCTTTTGTAGCTGAGCCAAACCAGACATTTATTGAAGTGCACAGGACGGATTCGATGACGGCTGAGTAGAACTGTGTGAGCAGCTCCTGTGGGAGGTTGAACTTCTTCAGCTGGCGAAGGAAATGCAACCTCTGATGGGCCTTTTTAACAGTGGCGTCAATGTGAATGTCCCACTTCAGGTCCTGAGAGATGGTCGTACCCAGGAACCGGAATGACTCCACTGCTGTCACAGTGCTGTTCATGATGTTGAGTGGGGGAAGTGCAGGTGGGTTTCTCCTGAAGTCCATGATCATCTCCACTGTCTTGAGCGTGTTCAGCTCCAGGTTTTTGTGACTGCACCAGACAGCCAGCTGCTCGACCTCCCTTCTGTATGCAGCCTCATCACCGTCCTGGATGAGGCCGATGATTGTAGTGTCATTTGCAAATTTCAGGAGCTTGACAGTGGGGTCTGTAGAGGTGCACTGGGATGTTAGCAGTGGATCCGTTAGCCATGTTTGCTGTTGGATTGGGATTTAGATTGGATTTTGCATGGGAGACCGGTGTGCACTTTTCATTATGGCCGGTGTTTGGCTTTTTCTGTGGTTTGTGTTGCATTGGCTTTTTTGAGAGATCAGACCGGGTGGGCTGGCCTTAGGTTCCCGTGGGAGTAGATGGGCCTTGGTATATTCCACTTTGTGCCCAAAGTTTCCTGCGATCGGACCCTGTGCAGGATAAGCAGTGCAGAAGATGAATGAATGATCGAATGAATATCCAGGACCCTTCTTCATTATCGCTAAAGGAGGACCCTGTTCTTGTGCCTCGCAGCTCAGTTTAGTATCGAGGACTTGCCTGCAAATAATTGACAGTTTTTAGGGGTCAAAAATTATTATAAACAAAGAAATACATAGATAGATCTACTGAATGGGCTGCCACTTAATGATGCATCTTATTCCCCAAATGCATAAACTCTTGCATACATAAGCTATACATACAGAAGTTGGACAATGAAACTGAAACGTCCGTTTTTTTAGACCACAATAATTCATTAGTATGCTGTAGGGCCTCCTTTTGCAGTCAATACAGCATCAATTTGTCTTGAGAGTGACGGATACAAGTCCTGCACAGTGGCCAGAGGGATTTTGAGCCATTCCTCTTGCAGAATAATGCCAGGTCACTACGTGATGCTGGTGGAGAAAAACGTTTCCTGACTCACTGCTCTAAAACACCACAAAGTGGTTTACTTTCTTGTTCATCAAACCAGTCCTGCTGCGTGTATTGGTGCGTTATCATCCTGATGCACGACACCGCCTTCAGGATACAATGTTTGAACCACTGGGTGCAAATGGTCCTCCAGAATGGTTCGGTAGTCCTCGGCAGTGACACACCCATCTAGCACAAGTATTGGGCCAGGGAATGCCATAATATTGCAACCCAAACCATCACTGATCCACCCCCATGCTTCATTTCGGGCATGCAACAGTCTGGGTGGTATGCTTTTTGGGACTTCTCCACACCGTTGAGACCGTTGTTTGACATTGGCAAGAGTGACCAACGGTTTGGCTATAGCAGCCCAGTCAAGTACATTGACCCTGTGGAGCTCCTGATGAACAGTTTTGGTGGAAAGAGTTGAGGTGCACATTCAATTCTGCAGTTAGTTGGGCAGAGTTGTGGTTTTATGTTTTTTGGATACAGTCTGGGTTAGCACCTGGACATCCCTTTCAGACAGCTTCCTCTTGCATCCACAGTTACTCCTGTTGGATGTGGATTGTCCTTCTTGGAAGTATGCTAACATTACCCTGGATACTGTGGCTCTTGATACATCACATAGATGCGCCAGCGAGACTCGCACCAACAATTTGTCCTCTTTTGAACTCCAACACGTCACACACAATGTTGTGTGCATTGCAATATTTTATGCAAAACTGTTCTATTACTCTGCTAATTAAACCTTCACACTTTGCTCTTACTGGCGGAATGTGCAATCAATGACGATTGGCCACCAGGCTGGTCAAATTTAGCCATGAGACCTTCAACACTAAATTGGACAGTGTTTCAGTTTCATTGTCCAACTCTCGTGTATTACCTGTAAGAAATTGCAGACTTTTGAGATTAAATAATTTCACAGGTCCATATGGCGATTTTGATTTTTAGGTGATTCATTGTGCAGCACTGAAACATTAAACATGCGTTAATATCGAGTGCACTCCTGTAGTGAGTAGGAACACTGTACTAATTTTGGGTAAGGTCTCCATTTTTTCCCCCCAGTCCTCAAAACAGCCTCCGTTCTTTATGATCTAAATTCTCCACGATATACTGTATATATTTTATATGATTCTGGTCCACATGAATCTCTTGCTGTAACACACATCCCAAACGTGTAGTGTTGGATCCAGGCCTGCTCCTTTGTTTCATTTTCTTTTTGGTCTCTGCAGACAAACCTGTTTCACAAAGATAAGTAGTTGGAAATGGAAGCAGGATATTCTGCTTTGGTTTTAATCCAAAGCTTTAGCAGATTTGAAGTTTTCTTAGTTATCTAAGACCCCATTTAATAAATAAATAGAGTTTGCCTTGAGATATAAAGCCATAATTTAGCTAGGACTCTCAGGATTTTTCTTTTAATTGAAGCTTTCTTTTTGTTTTCAGTCCGCGTCTCATCTGCCGTCTCATTTTTCAAAGAAGCTCTCCAACGTCTCTAGAGTCAGCTTGTAACAATAGCTTAATTTTGTCAGGCATCAAAACTGCTACACAGAGAAGTGTGGGAAAGAGGTGTACGGACAGATGCGAATGGCATATGATCTGATCGTTTTTCAAAAAAAAAAAATTCTTTGCAGACTCCAATAGAATGTCAACAATTTTTAAAAACTCTTTCTGTAAGACCTGGTACCAGTACAGCAAGTCCTAGCATTTCATTCTAGGAAATTCATTTCCGTAGGCGCGATTACAGTTTTTTCCACATGATGGCATGTGTGGAGATAAGGAAGTGGCTTGGTATGCTTAACATGTGTATATTTGTGTCAAAGGTGTACAAGACTCACTTTGTCGGTCTTGAGAACAAATCAGACTTGCAAACGTGCTCCTGAAACAGAACCGGTTCGTACGTCGGGACTACCAGTATAGGGAATACCTGAGGCACTAAAAATTATTCTTTTTATTGTTTTGCTATCTGTAAATCTCTGACACTTAAACCATGCACTGTGAATCAGTACATCTCACAAGACATGACCTGAAAATAAGCTTTGACCTTGGGGGTGCATGAAGGAAATGGATTTTCCTCAGTCTGTCTAGCTTAATACTCTAAATGTGATGTGACTCGTCTGCATATGCCGCACATGACAACATCTAGTACTAGAAGGTGTGTCGAAGCCAAAACATTAACCTGTGTGAACTGTAAGAATGTGACAATAATCATCCTGAGAAACTTTGTTTTCCTTTAAATATCAGACTCTTAAAAAAAATAAAAAAATCAGTAACTGTGGTAGAAAAGCTGTTTAGTGATTGTGCTCAATAGTGGTCTAGAGTGTGTACGAGTACATGATATGAGACAGGACGCTAGTTTGTTTGGTTGGTGAAGCATGCTGAGGCTTCAGGTTAATATTTATTAACTAAGTATCTCAGAGAGGGAAAATCACTCCAAAGTGGCTAAAAATTCTCAGAATGATGCCGTTTTGGTCCTACTTTCAAGAGTAGGAGTAAGAGCTATTTATCACTCCTATGTATTTCCACCAAAATGTAGGAGAACTCCAGAGGTGTCCTAACTTTTTAAATGTAGCGAGGAAATGGCATTCAGGCAGAGAGGAACGCAGAAGAGGGACTTTTTACGAACACTGAGTGACACAGAACTCCAGTTATGTTTCGACAAAATATTTTTTTAAATGATATACAGTGGAACCTTGGATTACGAGCACAATGTTCCAAAACACTCATAAACCAAATCAAATTTTCCCATAAGAAATAATGAAAATTATTCGTTCCACAGCCCAAAAAATAGATACATAAAAATAATTAATACAATATATAAAGTAAAAATAAAAATTAACTTGCACTTTACCTTTAAAAAAAAAGTAAAAATAAATCCCGACATAAAGTATTTTTCGTCTGTGCGCGCAGGCGCCGTGTATTTGTGTGTGTGTGTGGAATTAGCCCCTTCCCTCGCCTCGTCTACCTCCTGCCTCCCCCACCTCGCTTTTTAAGTTTCACAACAAACGCACACACAACGGAAACACTGTTTTAAACAGGGGGAAAAAAGTAATCTCTCTGACACTCGCGTCAGCGCATACTAACGGAATCACTGGGGGGGGGGGTGTAAAGTTAAGAGTGTGTGTGCGCGCGTGCGTATCGGTGTGTGTGTGTCGGTGTCAAATTACGTGCGCACATAGGAGACACGCTAAAACAGAGAGGGAGACGTTGATTACACCAGTAAGAGACGAGCACTAAGACCCAGCAGGGGAGACGATTACCCACAATTCCGCAGCGTAAGAGAGAGAAAAATCATTGGCTCAGTTGTCATCACGTGACGCTCCATATCAGGCTTTATTCTATCATTTTATGTCAAAACGAGCGCATGCGTGATAAATGATACTCGGCACTCATAAACCAAGACTTGCCCGTTTTTCAAGTCTTTAAAAATCTTTCAGATAATAATACCGCGTTACTCGTAATCCGAGGTTCCACATTCATATATAAACATTAAATGTATGTAACTGGTCTAATAATGAACATTTCTTTTGCTGTTTGAAATCAGGCCTAAAGAACTCGTATCTGACCCTGAGTTAGGAATATTTTCAGTCCTAAATGAAATTTGAGCCAAATTCCTACGAGTGATCCTGATACAGCCTCAGGGCCAAACCGCACACTCAGAAATGATGTAAATAAATTGAATCAGTAGATCTCGCTCCTGTCATGTATAATTTATTCCCCTTTTTGCGCGTTTCCTTCTTGCATCTACCCGAGTCTGTTAAAAACTTCCGCTCGTTCGTTATTTATAGCCGTTTCTTGTCTGTACTAAGTTTCCTGGCCGACAGACTTCAGAATTAGCAACTGCAAAGTTTCCATAGATAGCATGGTTACCGTACATGTGCTGTTTGGTACCAATCTGAAATGTACTCTGGTTGTGATCGTCTTTGTGTATGTTTAGGCATCTGTTAGTATTTATTTTCAAAGTGAAATTATTTGTTATGAATGAAGGATATTTTAAATAGCACAAGATAAATCACTTATAAATCACAGATAAAAAATTACCATTTTTTTTGTCCCTCCCTCCCCCCCCCCCCAAAATAGGCTTTATTCTAATATTTTATATAAATATTGATGATGGAATTTTTGTAATAACTATATCCATGGACGCTTGGTCTCTAGATTTATTGGAATTTGTAAAACGTAAGAGGCTCTACCAGTTTTGGACATTTATGGCTGATCAGTGATTAGTAAAAAAACAATTATTACTTTATTATTAATCTATAAAATTCTATTTTATTTTATTATTTTATTTGTACATAATGTAAAGTCGTTTTTTTTATTTATTTATATAAATGTTTTTCCTATATTTCTAATTTGTAAAAACAAAAATATTTTTTCTTCTATTTCATACTTTATATTCATATTGAAAACTCTTACTTTTTTATTTGTGCATGTTGTGATTTTTTTAGCTGTTATATAAGCATTTCACTTTATATTGTACTGTGTACAATACTGTGTATGTGACAAATAAAACATTGGAATTTGAGCTAGGTCACTAGCTGTCTCCTAAGAATTGGCTTTGTTTTTCCATGTGCTAGCGATTCACGTCATTAAATTTGAGGTTGTACACACTGATGCTCCAAACAGTAACCGTATTTTTGTGTACGAAAATATAATTTCATGATCTTTAAGACTTTAAAAAAAAAATTAAAAATTATCGATTCTGCTTCACCGTAGACAACCAGAAAACCACATAGTGAAATAAAAACAACACTCCTCGAGGACCCTGGTGCTAAATAAAACAACACTGAACTACACATGGCTACATACAGAATATCTAAGAGTAATGAAAAAGAAGGGGAAAAGCCCTTATATCATCAAAGCAGATTATTTCAAAGGATTGAATGGTGTATCAGATCTGTGGCAAGAAATCATTCATATTTATTGTACAGCTGAACAGTGAAGGGCTAAGAAGAGTCACTGTCAAGTAACAAACAGCTGCTGTTTTTGTAGTATGATGAAATACACTGTAAGAAAAGAAAAAAAAAAGTTAAATGAACCCTATGTTTCTTATGAAATGTGTCCTCTGTCATTAAAACACCAGAATGTCTCTGATGATAACTAGGGTATTACAATAATTTAAACAACAGACTAACCCTTTAAACATTTGAAAGTAAGCTTGTACAATATAGAAAGCATTTATTTATTTTTGCCCATTTTCTCATGATTTTATTTATTTATTTTTTTACCACTAGAGAGCATTTCATTCCATATTTAAGCAACTTCTCTAAAGAAAAAATTATAGCTTGTGCAGAAAAACGGTCTTAAAACAAGAATTTTATTTTAAGTACTGTGACTATGGCATCGTATAATATTCATAATCAAAATGTAAATTCATGAATCTCATGGAAGTGTCCTCAAATCTGAAACATAAATAAGTGTGAATTTTCTAATCTGGATTTCCCCTTCTTTTTCCGTTTTCAGCCGATCCTTCTCACAGGCTCAATCTCTTCTACCTGGCCAATGACGTCATTCAGAACTGCAAGAGGAGAAACGCCATCGTCTACCGCACCACCTTCACGGACGTTTTGTCCGAGGCTGTGAAGCTCGTCAAGTGAGAATTATTCCGTACCCTCAAACAAAGCATTGAAAGATGTTTAAAAAAAAATGTAAAAATTAATATCGCTCTCTCTCTCTCTCTCACTCTTTCGGTCTCTACATCTTGTTCTCTCTGCAGTACTGGGAAAGACTCCAAGGTACGTAAATCAGTGGACAGGATTCTATCCATCTGGGAAGAGAGAAACGTTTACTCAGAGGATCTTATTAATCAGCTTAAAGACGGTCTCGTCCAGCGAGAAGAACCTCCAGGTAAGTGTCTTTCTCCACAGATTCCACAGAGGTAAGGTCCTTTACTAGTGGACAACCTGAATGTGGTCATACAGTGTCCTTAAGTTTAAACAGAAGTGAAACCAAAATGTTTCAGGCCCTCTAGTGGCTGGATGGAGTACAGTTTTTAACCCTTGACCCATTCCCATATTAGTGAATAAATAACATTAGTTGATAACATTAATAACATTTACTATTCATTAGTAAATGAATAACAAGCCTAACTTTATTACTTTTTAGGAATCTGTCTGTTGATTTTACAATACAGTAAAGTGAAAATACGAGTAGTACATATACGCTTTGTCTGCCGAGCGTTTCGTGATCACAACTGTCTCTCCCTCATATGATTCTTTGCATAGGTAAAGTTTAATTTGTTTTATTTTTACTTTATATTTTGTATTAATTATTTTTATATGAATATTTTTGGGTTGTGAAACGAATCATCTGAGTTTTCATTATTCCTTACGGGAAAATTTGCTCTGATATGAGTTATTTGATATACAAGCACATTTCCCAAACAAACTTGCAATCCAAGGTTTAACTCTATTCCCCTGCTATTTTTTTTCCATTTGATAACTGTGTTTTATATAGTATTTGGTGATTTAATAAAAGGGTGTGGTTGATGAGGTAATGATGCTTCAGGACAGTCAAGTCTCATGTACAAAGCTGCATCTTGTTTGATCACAACTCACGGTTCTAATTGTATCTCAGATTTAAATCATGGATCAGATCGTTTTTTCCTTTAATTTATTTTTGTTTTTTGGATCAGAATAAAAATGACATTTTCTTTTATTACTTTCAGAATTTAAAGCACGGATTTCTTAAGCATGGTCGTAAAATGATTAACGATGCACTTGGAGGTAGCGTTCGATTTTTAACAGCTGTCTTGCGCATCCTTTGGGTTCAAAACTGCGCAATGGTCGTAGATGGCACCGTGTTCTTCACTTAAGTTGCGTGGCAAAACGCGTTAAACGTCTGTACGATAATCCTTCCAGGTTTTAGTACGAGTCTTGATGTATTTAGATGAGTAATATGCATCTAAATTTTAGTTGCAGCTCCTGCCAACCCGAAGGCTGCGCTAAGATCCAAGATAGTTGCTGAGTTTGTGGTGAGTATCTTTTACTAGATGTTGCAAATAAACATGTAATTAAAATTAGAGCTGCAACCACTAATCGATAAAATCGATAATTATCGATAATGAAATGCGTTTGACATTTTGAGAGCAGAAAAAGCACTCTATGCGCGTGCAGTGTCTCCACTGCGCGCTCAACAGCACGATTCTGCGCGTGCAATGTCTCCCCTGCTCGCTCAACATGTTCTCCGTGGCACGCGCGACTTCTCGATTCTGTGCGCGCTCGAATCTGCCTTCGCGCGCAAGCAACATTTATTTCCTGTGCGCGCTCACCTGTGTCCAGTGTTACAAAACTGCCACAAAACCAGCCAATCGCAGACTTCCACACACTACTTCTGATTGGCTGTTCCTTTTCTATTAACATCTGCATTTATTGTTAAAATGCTGTATTTTGCATACTCAAATGCTGTTATTTATTTAAAATTTTTTTAGAAAGAGACAAGTCAGCATAAGCGAGTTCATTCAAAAAAGAAATTCCCCCATGCACTCCACAACAAGCAGCCACTATAACAGATGCCATCCAATATAATAAGAGTACATTGATTGTTTTGCTTTTTTATTTATTTATATTTTGGATATTTAGGAGTTTTACTGTTCAAAATTTAAATTTAAGGTTTAAAATGTCAAAATTAAAGATCATTAAACTCTATATGTGGCTTTTGCATTTTTTAAAGTACAAGAAGAAGCGTTGTAGTTTTTATCCGATTAATCGGAAAAATAATCGCCCAACTAATCGATTATCAAAATAATCGTTAGTTGCAGCCCTAATTAAAATACCATATTCCATGTAGCGCTGTACTGTACGCACTGTCTGACGTTTCCTTTTGATGCAGCCCTCAGCGTTTATCGAGCACCTCAACAAGTACAGGAGCTCTATGGATGAGGTTGAGCTCAGGGAGAAGCAGCTAGCTGCGATGAGAGTGGACGTCTGCAGCACAGTCGCTCTGAAGAAACTCAAAGGTCGGTCCTGTGTGCACATGAGCGTTGATGCAGTTGTACATTTTTAATGTCATCATGTTCACTCTGTAGTAAATTTGTGATGCTTGTACCTTTAATGTTCAACATGCCTTAATATGGAATTGAATAATAATCTTCTACTTTCCCTCATTTGTTTATTTAGATAAAGCAGGTGGCAAACGGTTTTCTAAAGATTTTGAAGACGGCAGTACAAAACTGCAGGACTTTGTGGCCTTTCTAGACAGAGAGGTAAAAAAGGGACCTGCACTGATCGAGGCTCTGGAGAGCGCTGACATTTTCTATGAGATGCAGTACAAAGAGGTCAAGATTGTTACCAATGTAAGTCCCACTGTTTGTCTAGTTTGTACAGGTAGTCCCCGACTTACAAACATTCGAGTTACTGGTTTTCCACAGATACAAATGGATTGCGGTTCTACTTCTGGTCCAATCGTGGAAATGGCTCGCATTCTTCGTCCAAGAAAGAAAAAAAAAAACACCAGATACCAATATTTATAACTAAATACAATATTTTCAGTGTGCAAGTGAATGTATAAAATGTCTAAAGTCTGGTATATGTGTGTGCCTGTAGGGATGAGGAAGAAATGAGTCGTCCTCACCAGTTTCAATGAATCAGTCCAGGAGCACAATAATAGAAAAATGTCTGTCCTGTAAAGCTGTCCTGATGGTGAATAATTCTAATTTCAGAAAATCAGAACATAAAACAGAGTTCACAGTTCAGTAACAGTACAGTGTTGGACAAATTGCTGTCCAGGATTCCCCTCGTTTGATGCGTGAGATTAATTTCTTTAGGTGCGGTTACGGTTTTTGTGTTTGGAAACGGGACATAATTTAGTCAAGTGGATTGGTATTCTTTACATCGTATATTCGTGTTAAAGTCATATAAACTCACTTTGTCAGACTTGAGAACAAATCCGACTTATGAACGTGCTCGCTGAACAGGAGCTCGTAAGTTTGTAAGCCGGGGACGTACTGTATAGCAATTTGGACTGCTGATTTAAGTGTCAATATAAGTGTCAGCACGTCGCCCTCTAAAGGAAAACTTTTTCTTTAGGCCTATCAGACCTTCGCCAACCGAGTCTTGCATCTCAAGAAGAAACTGGACGCAATCAAAGCTTCCTTACCTGATCCAGACGACTCACCGATCCCATCTCCTTCGGAGGACGCTCCATCTCCCACGGGTTCCGAGTCGCCTTTCCGCGGCTTAACGCAGACCAATTCTCCAGACCCAGAGCTGGACGGGCAGGCACTGGATGACGACATGATCGCGATTTGTGATGCCCCTAGTCCACTCTCCTCCCCTGGGGACAAAGACAATCGGGATGTAGAGGACATGGACTTCTCAGATGTTGAGGAGTTAGTGGAACCAGCCATTATAGGTAAGACGAAAAGTATTGTATTGCATCTTGTGCAATTTATTGTGAAAGAAATATGACAAGCTTTGTTTTTGGCTTTTTTTTTAATTGCACAGTCGAAGAAAGAAAAGAGCAGCCCGGTCCAGCCAGTGTGTCCAATCAGACTCTGGCTCCTAGTGTCACCGAACCACCTCAAACCAGTCAGGCTGCCCCGGAGAACGGAACTACAACCCCAGCGCCGGTCACGACCCCGACAACAGGGTCGCTTCCCATTAATCTGGCTGGTGTGGATTTGGGCAAAATCAGCTCTATTATTAGCACACTCACAAATGCTATGAAGAACCCCGGTAAGACCATCATCACATTTGCATCCTATAGTTCAGGTGGAAATACTGACTCCCTCAAACCATGACTCAAACTGCCTCTGCAGTTACGTATATCATCTATTTTTTTTTTTTCTTCCCCTCCCTGCATTTAAGGTACAGGAGTCAACCCAACAAGTCGGCCCTCCACCAGTACTTCGAATACTCTTCCTTCAACAAGTTCAACAATGAAGAGCCCACCGGTGTCTTCCTCACCAGCAGCTCCTGCATCTAATTCCCTGGCCAAAATACTATCTAGGGTGGACATTAACCCTGGCACCCTACTTAATGTCCTGTCTAAAACCCAAGCACAAGGGATTGGCTTTCAGGGTATGAGAATGAGTTTTTTGTGAAACTTGCGAAAAACTTTGTGGTTACTGTAACTGGTACAGTAGTAGGCCCTTTTAAACAGCCGCCCGGTCCATGACGGGTTCCTGCCCAATTCGTGTGTGGGACGTGATTCCCTGCGATGACTGAGGGAATGAGGCCCTGTCTCGTTAACACCCTCTTGCGCTGTTTTAATAAGCTGGTTGCAATACCAAATCAGTGCACTTAACAAACATTTCTAACTGCACTGACAAACATCCCAAAACATTTCTCATTTTTAAATTGAAACATGATAAAGATTTACAAATAAACTGATTCATTTTTAAAGGAACATGTACAAAAGAATTCTGTATCACTTTTAACAATCAATAATAAGGTCTTGAAGTTGGGTTTATCTCATGAGGTACAAGAGAACACTTCACAATAGAGAATCATGAGCTTTTTTGACTTTGTTATAATACAGTCTCTCTGTTTCCTCACATTTAGGACTGTCTTCCTTCCTGTCAAGTCAGAACTCAACTCCTTCAGGCTTGAGTTTGGACACAGCCCCAGACCCAACTCGCAAAACTCCCAATCCCCCTGCTCCCGAAGTGGTTCGAGGCTCTACCCCTCAAACGACCGACTCTCTCTCTTCTCAGTCTCCCAGCACTATGCAGTCCAGGGATCCTCAAAAGGATGCAGCGGAACGTAAAGATGAGCCCGTCAACTCTACACTGGACTCTAAAATCGATGGGTTACTTCAGGGGAATCCCGGGTTGCGAGGCTTTAATATGAGTTTCCCACCTGTTCTTCCCTGGGCTGCTAAAGCTGTTGATAGTCCCTCAGCGAGCACAGAAAACCTAGGGGGAACTCCTGTGAGAGATGAATCCGGCGCAACACCGACGCAAGACGAGGTCATGGATGAGCCCGCAGCACAACCGTTCTCGTATCAAGGAAGACCGGCGCAAACGACTTCTGCGCCAGCTGCTCCTGCCCCTAGAGCGGGCGGTGGACTGCCCATGTCCACGTATTCTAACAATTCCTGGCAAGAGCAGAACAGGCATGCTTTGCAGTATGGTCCAGGGTCGCAGCAAGTTGGAAATCGCTACCAGAGGGACTTTACATTAAAACAGGACTTCCCGAGTTCAGGGGTAACAGGGCGGCCTCAGCTTGTTGAATCTTTGTTGCCGTTGTCAATGGCAGACAATAACCTACAAACTACTAAGAACAATGAGATCCCGGAGCGAGTAAGCCTGGCGACACCACCGTTCTCCGTTGGTGGAGCAGATGGTGCAAGTTTGGCAAACGATGGCTGGTATCGTGATCCGCGCGGACACAATCAGAACCAGCACGCTGGTTCCAACTCGGAACCATATAAAGAAAACCAGCACCAATCTGAAGAACGTAGACACGACACCAACCCGACAAATTTCTTCAACAACCCACTACCTCCCCCTCCACCGATCCCCCAGCTTCCACCTCCTCCTCAAGACTTTCTCCCCTCAGCGGTAAGCGGAGTCAAAGAGCCTACCGAACTGGCAAACATGGGTGACAACATACAGACCGGTGGGGATATCCCGCCGTATTGCTCATCGAATCCCGTCTCTCACGACGATTATGACGAGCGTCCTCTCAACCGGATCCCGCCAAAAGAGACTTTCAATCCCCATCTGAATGCCCCAGGGCCACGGCATTGCGGTGCAGTCGCGCCACGTCCTGTTCTTCCGGGTCCCCAGAACGGCCCTGTGGACTTCAACCATCGTCCCAGAGTCCCTGTGCACAATCAGCACCACCCTGGTATGCCCCGTCCATGCCCCCCGGGGCATGTCCGAGGGTACCACGAGGCACCAAGTTCTGAGGATGGCTATTTGGATCCACATGGTGATGCGCCCCCAAACAGCTCTTCTTCTTCTCCTCCTCTTTACAACGTCGAGCACCCCGTCTCACCTCATACGCGCACGTTTTTTCCTGAAGAGCGAGCTTTACCGCTGCATCATCCGGAACCAAGATTACGCCCCCGACTTGAGCACAGGACTCCTCATCCTCCGCATCACTATCGTCCTCCGCGTCCTGGTCCCTTTCCACCGCAGGGACTGCTCCGTCGTCCTCCACCGCCACATGTCCCTCATCCCGGCGAGTCACCGTTCCAGAGAGGGAAGAGACACAGCGCTCCTTTCGGGGGTCCTTCAAGACCCGCGGGTCCGTTCTTCCCGCCAAAAAGACCTTTCCTGCCACCACGGTACTGAACTGGTAGCACATAGAAGTACAGGGTTTACCTGCCGAAGAAATGCGCAATGCCGACCTTCCTCTAGGCTTTGTTAGATTCCACCCCGTACCATCTACCGTCCACATGTGACAGTAACACGCAGTGGTCTCGTTCATTTTGAGGATCTGCACTCTATATATTTTTTTGTTTTGTTTTTTGAATGATGGGAAGAGCTTCGGTCTCAATACGGGCTGCGAAGAGGAGCAGTTGTGGCGTTGTGTAACGAGAGCCAAATCAGCGAAAGACGAAAAAATGATGACACGAGTAAGAAGAGTGAAGAGAAATCACTACAGGAATCCTGCAGAGGAGATGGATCAGCCACGAAATTGCAAGATAAAGAGAAAATGAGGTGGTTATACTTTTATTTGATTTGTTCTTCGCCATTTATTTTATTTTTATTCACAGTTTTCTAAGGCAACACTCAGTGATTTGGTTCTAGTCATCCATTCTTCCTTTCACGAGCGTGTGTGTCAGTGTGTGCTTGAGAAAGTATGCCAGTTTATGCATCTGAACAGGTCTGTCTGTCTGAACCAGAGGTGCACAGAGTCCTAGTTCTGGAGGGCAGTTCCCCAACACAGTTTTCGTAGGTTATTAGAGAGAGAAAACGAAGTAGGTAGGAGAATTATTAAACTGTAATTAGTGTTAAGATTTCCAGGTTGATCTTTAACTTTATTTGCATTTAAAAAAAAACAAAAAAACAAACAAAAACAGTGTAGACTATATGATTTTTCAGCTCAAATTCGCTTCACATTTGTATGTTGGTTGCCCAAAGTCGACTACTTCCTGCTTGCGTATCTGGGCATCTGTAATATATCAGAGTATCAAGCTAAACATCTTAAAATTTTATGTTTCCTGAGGTTTTTTTTTTTTTTTTTTGGCTGTGGTGTGTGTGTGTGTGTGTGTGTGTGTGTGTGTGGGGGGGGGCATGGGTGGGTTTTTCAACACTGACTGAAGATGCTGAAGAGAAGACGTCATTCTGTCCTCCCCCCTGCTCCAGTTCTGCAGGAGTCCTCCACTGTATTGACCTAATAAAAGTGTTTGGAAAAATAAAAAATAAAACTCCATGGGAGAGTGCAGTGTTTCTCAACCATGGTGTGTCTGAGTCATTTCCTCTTCTCTGTAACGTCAGAGACTGCTTTCTCAGGTTTTCATAAATAGTTTTTAGGACGATCCATCCAGGTTCGTAAATGTGAGTAAGAGACCAGGCAGGGCAGAATTCTGAAAGAGAAATGAGATTAAGTTTAATTTTGAATGGAGAGGGGAAAAAGAGCACAACTAAGGGGGGAAAAAACCTTTTTGTAATGAGATTTAGTTAAATGTAATGAAATGTAAAAAAGAAAAAAAAAAACGCGACGTTATAAACGAACAGAAACAGGTTGTGCTAAAATTAATGTAATGTTTATTTTAAACCTTTAAAAGTTTTTTTTTTTTTCAATATTTGAACAGAAGTAACCAAGCAGTTAAGATGGCATGGTAAAAAAAAAAAAAAAAAAATTTATAACATGACAGCATCTGGCAGTCTGCACGTCATACATCATGTAATATTCCAAAGCTTTAACACTTTTTCTTATTTTTTTTTTTTTTATAGTTTCTAAATGTAAATGGCAATTCCAAAAGAAATAGATGTTCAGGTGAAAAATGTCCCACTCTAGAGTCCTAGGGAGGGAACTGGTGATCACAAAAAGCAGCAAGCATCAGTCATGCAAAGGAGTTTAAAGTCTAACCTATAAATTTGTTAAATCAAATGGTTTATGCATATGTTACTAAATGTCCAAATTCTGCGCGACTTTACACAGCATGCCTCAGCGCTCTGCCTTTTATTTTCTTAGCAAACAAACATTTCAAAGCCCTTAAGAGCCTTTTTTTTGCCAAGAGTATGTTAAAGTTGACTAAAATCAAATGGACTATTCAAACCCGGTGAGTTTTTCTAGCTCTAAATGTTGCCTTTAATTTTACCTCAATCCTAATGAATCTTGGATCAAAAACACTTGAGCTGGCTTAAAAAAAAACGTACCAAAAGAAATATGGTGAGCTGTAAAATAACACAAATTGGTAAACTGGTGTTAAATCTATGTTGGTGATTTATCCTTCCTATTATTATTCTTTTAAGTCTTCAGATGACTAATTTGTCACCGCTCAATATCAAATACTACTTCGAGTGAGAATGTTCGCTAGGTCCTATGTAAAACATCATGTTCGGGAACCCAACTAATCCCAATAATGTGTTAGTCGAGGAGATCCATCTTAACTTCAGTAATTATTTTTGACACTTTTAATACAACAGCCAGAAGTCTGATCTCCACGGCTGACATCTTAAAATGTTACCAGTAAAATAATGTGTGTATATTATTATTATAAAAGTACAAAATTAAGAACTTAATTTGAAAAAATTATAATGAAATTAAAATAAAGTGTAAAAAAAAATTTATCAGCTTCTCTGTGTGAAACATTGTCGTCTACGCTCAAACTATAATAGTAATGCAGTTTTTTTTCCCTCCTAGTTATTGGTTTGTGACTATTCAGGCTATTGCTAGTTAGAAATAAAAGTAAAAAACAAAAAATATTTTTAAAAATATCATTCAATATAATTTTTAAAAATGTGACCAGTTGTAAGGATATATTTGTTCAGTGAGATGCTTAGCCAAACAAAAAACTTATTTGAACTTAAAACTTTTTAAAAAAGCTTAAATTTTAAAATTTATAAAAATTATTAGGTTTTACTAGCTTTTTTTAAAAAAAAAAAAAGAATTTGGCTGGGTTCGTTATTTACAGATGATGTTGCATTTAGTTGTACCTGTAACTTTGCAGTCTATATTTACACCTTAATGAAAGCAGCCGTATACTTGTGGAAAAATCAAGGATGGAAATTTTCCAGTTGTGAAAACAATCCTGTCCAGAACCTGTTCCGCCTATCCCTCTAAAAAAAAAAAAAACACGGTGATGATGCTTGTACAGAGTCTCATATGAAGGTACTAGTGTACATTAGAACTGGCCAAAAAAAAAAAAAAAAAAGCAGCCATAAAACGATTTAAGTTAAGTTATCTACTTGCTTTCCAAAACAAGGAATTCAAGACACTTTACAAATGCAATGATGAGAGAAACTCGCAATCGCGTTTGCTTTAATTGTTGATTCCGTGAGTAAACAATGCTCGGATTTTCAGAGTTGAATATTTTGAAACGCAGCTTCGAGTCAGCCCTGCTAATATAAAAGTGCGCTATTTTGCACACTAGTCTGGTTTGCGATCCTCTCACGATCTTCAGCAATTGAAAAAAAAAAAAAACAGCAAGAAAATTGATATGTTTATTCAACATTTTTTGTTTACGGTTCTAATGATGATAAACCAGAAAGTCAAGGCTCATGTTTATTTTGCTCAAGCTTTGTCAGAACGCCAAACTTCAAGCGCTCAGGCTGAAGTCGAGTTGTAAGCATTTTCCTCTTTGCCTCGTGGTTATTAAAAAACAAGCCCTGAATCTGACCGAGTATTAATTGTGGTTTATCTTTTCTGAAAGTGTTACGGAGCAGCTCAGGGACTTTTTTTGAGTTGTAATAGATTGAGGCAGAGATTTAAGTAGGACTCCCGAGAAACAATCTAATGTATCGTGGGTGCCTGGTTTAGCAGAGCCTCAGTGTTTATCTGGCCTGTTGTTCTAACAGAAATTAGATTTGTTAAAGTAATGGAAAATAAAGTGCAGCAGCTAAAAACGAAAGAGCTTGACACTGAGGATGCCTGAGTGTTGGTCGAAAGGCACAAAAGGCTGCGATGGACAAGATTTAAGATTTCTACGTGATATTTTCAAATATTAACAAAAAAAAAAACTTAAGGAATTATAAGAAGTGAGACATAAACTTTAAAGCAGAAACTGCATCTTAGCTAATAAAAAAACAAACAAACTAGTATTTATCTTTATTAGGTCGTCTTTTGTAGGCAATTTTTGCATGTTTCAAACATTTCTTTATAGCTTAAGTTTAAGCTTGGAGTTAGTAAATACAGCTCTGGGGAAAAAAATAGAGAAACCCTGCAAAAATAATCAGTTTTTTTTTTTTCCCTACAGGTTCATATATTGGTTAGATAAACAGTTTTGTTTCATTTTTTTTTTGTGAATTGCTGACAATATTTCTCCTAAATTAGACATTCAAAATATAACTGGTTATTTAGCGTGTATATTTAAATGGAAAGACATCCTCACATCAAAATAACCCGAGATCTTGCACAGCTTTTTTAATAAATAAAACAAAATTCAAATAATTTGTAAGCAAATTATGTCAATGCTTTGGCTAAATAACATTTTTAAAAAATCAGTACTTGGTGGAAAAACTCAGCTTTGCCGTTACAGCTTGCATATATTTTGGCTCTCCAGCAGTTTTTCACATTGCCGTTGGGTAACTTTATACCACTCTTTTTTGCAAAAAAGTGAACAGCTCAGCTTTGCCTGATGGTTTCTGACCCACCATTTTCCTCTTGATGAAGATGTTTTCTGGAGTAAATTGCAGTGCTCTTCTTTCCCCCCAGAGCTGTATGTCCAGAAATGGGTTTAATCATCTTCTATAGTTTATATATGATGAAGTTTGCATAATGAAATATTACATATTTTCCCTTTATTCAGGATAACCTTCCTCCGCTGGTGCTATGCTGACAGACACCAGTTATCTAAACGGTCTGATAACCCGCTTGTCTGTTTAGTTATACGTTGACATAATGTTAGGAATAATCTGATCATTTTAAGCGAGTCTAACTGCGTTAAGTCTTACGTCAGTAACCTCCTTCTTGATATCTCAAACATTTTAATGGTGCAGTTATTCGTAATTCAACTAGATTATAGTACACTGTGTGGTCAAAAAGTATGTGCACTCCTCTCCGTCACACTTGCATGTCTTTGCTGAACATAGTTCTAGTCCTGGGATGTCAAGGTCCTGTTCATCTCAAAGGTGACTTGAGGGCTTGAGTTCAGTGTGCAGGACAGGCACGTTCTTCCGTTACAACCTTTTTACACACCATGTCTTCATGGAGCTTGCTATGTGGACAGGTTTGGGTATCTCGGTTCCAGTGAAGGGAAATCGTAACTTTGCAGCAGATGAATGAATACAGAGCATTCTGGGCGAGAACCGTGTGACTGGTGTGTACATACTTTTGTCTGTATAATGTAAATGTGCATCATTCAACAAGCCGATCATGAAAAGTAATGACACTATTGTTAATAGCAAGATTCTGCATAGGCAAACAATAATTGTGTGACTACGAACACAGTGCGTTTTTCTTTAAATCTGTAATGTACCCATCTGTTTGTTTATTGTTATTTTATATACAGCTTATTTTTCCTCCCTGGATTTTAAACATAAAAATAGAAAATATCTTCCAAATCTCTCCCCCCACTCGCACACACTCGCAAAATATTTTTTTAGGCCGTGAAAAGTGTTTAAAGGTTATCGATGTTGATTCTTCTGGAGCTCAAAATGACAACCAAATTTGAGAAGCTTAAAACTAGTAAAAAAACAAACAACAACAAAAAAACAAGCAGCTAACATGTGTAAGCTTTAGTTGATTTGGCTGCCCCCTCTGGTAGAAAAATGCCACTACAAGCATCTCACTGAGCTTTAGCTCTGGCCGCCAAAATACTATGTTTGCTTTGTATTAAATTCATTAATGGGCTGATTGCAAGTTTTTTTTTTTTTTTTGTAACTAAGAGAATCTCATTATATGAAAAATAAATAAAAGTGACCTCAGCACATGTAATGTTTGTTAGATAACGACTAAAACTCTGGGTCAAAACGTGGGAAGGGTTTGGATCTCATGAAAATAAATTGGTAGGAATTTTGTAAATCTGAAGACTAAAGTCAATATTTTACAAACTTCACAATATCAATAAAGTTTAAGTGATATAATGCTATGAAGTAGCGATGTAAACATTATGCCGCTTTAGAACCGCGAAACATTAAAGTCTTTACGGGACAATAATAATAATAAAGCTCATCTTTAAACATGTAATTTTGGTAATAAAGTTTTATGAGCCAAGTTGCCCGTGCTCCTTTAGTGAGAGTGGTGGTGTAATTTTTTTCTCTCCTGTCAATCGCAGAGGCGCTAGGCAGTTATGAGTTTATTTAAGCTCGTGTATGCAGAAGAGGGCGGATAGCACAAGAGCAGTAGTTCAAAAAGATGTGCGCGGATCATGTTGGGATTCATCGTCCTTGGTGTGCCCGTGTGAGGTGGAGAGATGGGTGGTGTGAAGGGTCTTTTTTTAATTTAGAGTAATTTGATAACCTGGTAAACTGAAGTGATCTATTTGTCCTCTGAGCAAATGTTTATTAAAAATCTTGTTTGTAGCTATTATAACGAATTAAATTATTATTATTATTTTTTTTGTCCAGAATGACCTGTTGCCTTAGTAACACGTTACCTCTGGGACATGAGAGCGATTTATCCTTCCGTCCATGCATGTGAAGTCCCTGGACGTAACCAGCTGAGAGGACGGCAAACTCCTCGGTTTCAGTTTTACGCGCTGATGGAACACCAGCACGGTGATGACCGCGCATGCAAACAGCATGGAAATTTCCCTGCCATGCTGTGGAAACATGGTGATGTAATGACCAAGGTTTCGTGTTGCAGTACTACTGGAAACAAACAAAGAACTATCAATGGGACACAGTGTCGTGTAAACGCAGAGATGTTTTTTCCAGACCATCCTCTCTGTTACACCGAACACTCGGGCATAGACACTGGGCCTGAGAGCACATTTTGGTCTCTTGTGCTAGTTCTTAATGCTTGGTTTTATAGCTAGTGCACTATTTGCTTCAAAGAGGAGACAAAAAAAAAAAAAAAATACAGATTGATTTATGTTTTGGGACAATATTTTTTTATATATAAAAATATCTGCTGAAATAAAATGTATTTAAACCTATTACTGTGTCTGGTGATTTAAAAAAATAATAATAATAATTTTAATAATGTGTCTTATTTACTCGTGAAATTTGAAACATTTAGAGACTTTGGTTCCAACTGAGCCATACTGAATTAGCATGCGTTCACGTTTAGCACAACTCTGAACGGTGTGTTGTAATGATCATTTGTGCCGGAGGTAGATCGGTTTTAACCCACAGCGCTGTGGAAATCGCCAATCTGATTTTGTAAGATGTATGAATTAAAGATAAAATTAAAAGGGACAAATAAAGGTTTGTTTAAAAAAACACAATAATAAAAAAAAGATTGGTAAAACTCTTAACTGTTTATAGCTGCTATATTTTTATATTTTCACTGGGCTGTGAAAAGATTTCAAAGGTTATCGATGTGATTCAGTTGGAGCTCAAAATGACAAAACTAAATTGAGAAGCTAGTTAAAAGCTAGCATATGCAAGATTTAGTTGATTTGGCTGTTTATAGCTGCTATAGTGTAAGTGACTTGTATCGAGAAAGCTAACTCCATATGTAGTAGTGATAGTGCAACTTCTGATTAGAGATTCCAGCTTAAGTGTTTACACGGATGCTGATCTGATTACACGCTCAACCTTTTCAATTAGCGTGTCACTATTTTGATTTGCGCAAAGTAACTCTGCGTGCTGTTTAACTTGCTGGAAATATAACAAGTACATTTTTTAAAACTTAGGTTAGGCTTCCCATCTTTTTGGATAAATCCCAGTGATTTATTACAAGGTTTCGTCTCATCTCTGATTGGATCAAATTTCAGTAAAGGTAGTTGATGTCATCAATCAGAGCTCAGATACCAGCCAGAAACCCAGTGGATGAAAAGTCCAAAGCTAAGAAGACTGCTGGGTGAGAGTTGTTTGTTCTCTTGAAGTTTAACACATCAGGAATGGAAACAATTGATGAAATGATTAATGAAGAGATTATCAAACGTTTTCACCTCCTGCAGTTCCGAACAGGTCGGGTTGTTCTGATTGAGGGGTTTACACGGTGCATTTTTGGGCTGTTATTCAGATACGGATGTGAACACAAGACGAATGAACTCATGTGGCATTACACCACCACATCTTGGAAACTTTTTAGTTAAAATTTATACATTCCCTTAGTTTTGTAGTAGATGGTCTGTGGTCGAACCAGAGCTTAAATCTTGGCTTTTAGTCTCCATAGTATGTTCCTTCACCTGTGCAGGATGAGAGGAGGTGCAGACCCCTGACCATGTGGTTCTCCCTCATACCATGACATCAACGTTGGGAGAACACCATAAGCTGTAGTTATTACAATGTCCTTATGAGAACTGTGAGGCCCAAACCTGTTCAAGCATGACAATGCACCTGTGCACAAAGCCAGCTCCATGAACACATGATATGTTAAGGTTGGACTGAACGAACTTGTGGTTAGCACTGTCACCTTTGCACCTCCAGGGTCCGGGTTCGATTCCCGGCCAGACTCAATTCCCGTCTCTGTGTGCATGTTCTCCCAATGCTTGATGAGTTTCCTCCAGTAACTCCGGTTTCCTTCCACAGTCCAAAGACCTGCTGATTGGCGTTCCCCAAATTGCTCCTGGGATCGGCTCCAGGCCCCCAGCGACCCTATATACATATACGGTAAAGTGGTATAGACGATGAGTGAGTGAGCGAAAAATACTTGAGTGTTTTGCACTGACCTCGTCTGGAGGCTCTTTGACTTCAGTGTCTGAGAACTAATGCTGTTTTAGTCCCAACAGCCTCGCTCCAACATCTATAACAGCAAATGGGGAATAAATGTGGAATGGGATGTTCAACAAGCACATGAGACTTATAGTCAGGTGTCTACATGCAATTAGCCATAAAGTGTATGTTTGACCAAATTCAAATCCTGATAGGCACATACAGTACATATAAATACAAGTTTGACACATTTTTCACAACACCAGTTATCACTGGATAATATACAGCTAGCTGCGAACAATACACATCATACAGTATTTTAGAGGATTTTAATCAAGTCAAACTGAATGTCTTTAAAAGGTGTCCTGCTATTCAATGGAGGTCCAGATTTTGGACTAACTAAAGCTCTCTTTTCTTTAACGCACAGTATATTCGGGTTGTTTCATCAAGGCAAAAGGTTATGAAACCTGAAAAAAACGTTCTTAAAACCAAATAGGTTTCAGAGCATCGTGTTTAGATATGTACTCATCCCCAACTCCCCCCCCCCCTTTTCCTTTTCTCAATAATTTCCAGCTGTTCCCATGGACACTCCCTATCCAGACGAACCTGGTCTGCCTGGCAACAGCGGCTTCCTGAACGCTCAGTCTTCACCTGCTAATGCAAGGTACCCTGGATGTTTATTAAGCATGATTTATAAATGTATAAAAGTTGTCGCTTTAGCAGAGCATTAATGTAAATGTCCATTAAGAGGCATTAACACAACACATGCATCAGGTTTGTCTTTTTTTTTTCTACCAGTGGTTGATGATTGTGTTTAAATAAAGACCCTGATGAGAAATGTAGTACATTTTAGGTTTGACCTGTTATTTGTTCCAATCTTTGTGTATGTGTGTGTGGTGTCCATACACACTGTTGTTTTCACCTCATAGGAATCAAATGTTCCTCCTCTCATGGGAAACATGCAAATTCTGATGTTTTTGAGAAGCAGTGTTTGTTTCCTCAAGAACATTTTTTTTTTTTATTTGACAAATAGAATTTTGGTTTGTTCACTTAATATTCAATTTTAATTCAATTCAATTTTATTTGTGTAGCGCTTTTAACAATTTTCATCGTCCCAAAGCAGCTTTACACAATCAAAAGAATTCGGTTTGTATGAAATGTGAATATGTATGAATCAAAAAATGGTCAGATAGTCCCTGATGAGCGTTCCTGAGGATTGTAATACAGTTGTAATGTAAATGATTGTCGTTTGAGGAATCGGGCAGATCACATTCTGAGTCGATTGGGTCAATCATCAATGTTTCGTGTGTGCGTGTTGGATTTTATCGCATGTAATTTTCCAAATTGGTGTGTTGCCTTCATGACAAACACCTCTCCATCCATTTATTCGTCTAGGAAACTCTGTAGTCCAACTAGGGACCAGTGGAGTCTAGTGATGATTAATATTGTATTTACTTCCATTGTACAACCGTTGTTCTCACTCACACCTCATTCTCACACACACATACACACTCACTCATTCACACACTATGGGCACGCCAGTCATCCTAATCTGCCTGTGGGAGGAAACCTGATTACCAGGAGGAAACCCACCAAGTACTGGGAGAATCATACACACGGACCCCGAGGCGGTAATCGAACCTATACCCTGAAGGTGCAAGGGTTCACCTTTAAAAAAAAAAAAGTCTTTTTGTTTTTTTGCCCTGTATTGATTGTATTGTAATGTTCATCTGTCTTGTGAGCTCAATGTGTGTTTGGGTACATCTAAGCAATGATTGGCATGATTTGTTTAGCTCTAGTCTGTGATTACCTGAATAGCCACCAGGTGTCGTTAGGCATGACTCCAGGCTCATTTCTGTGCTCTTAACCTAATAAAGCTTCCTTTCATTGTGTATTGATCCTGGGCTTTTTTTAAGTTCAGGTCAGGAGGTGAGTGACCCTAATGCAAGCATGAATGATGACCAGATGGTCAGATGAAGAAATTCCTCTGAAATCATTTCTAAGAAGGAGAATTAACACAAACAGCACAGGCATGTTTAAGCATGTTGTCATGATATGTCGGGTTTGTTATCGGTAGTTTTTTTTTCTGTCCTGGGTGATGGCTAAGCTGAGAACCCAAAATACTTGGTGGTGATAAAGCTCCAGAGGATCTCTCTCTCTCTCTTTCTTTCACATGACACTCACACATAGACACACATGGAGGAGGGTGTTTCGAATCACGGAAATCGTGAGCTTCAGCACCGCGGCCAGAGCCTTGCGAGAACAAAAGGCGGATTAGAGCCGTGGAGTCAGGGACCGTATCTAAATTACCCTCCCACACACAAAACGAACGAAACTCCACTGTTCATTCCAAATAAAGCAGCTAGAAAATTCATCAAACACTGCCCTGATGTCAATGTAATTTTTAACACTTTTTATATATGTGTGTGTGTATAATATAATATATA
>QMIH01000855.1:71540-108094 GCA_003987875.1 Clarias batrachus
CGGATGGTCTGTGTCATTTTTCTTCCGCTCTCTTTTCCAGCGCTCTCGTCCCTCTTGATTTTTCTCCTCCGTAAATCTCTCAGCAGTTTAATCTGGTGAAGGGCTCTAATCCAGATTAGTCAGAGAGTGCGTTTAATCCCATCGCTCCTCTAAATCTCACCGGGACCCAGGCTTTTCCCTGAGGTCAACAACATGGAGGGGGGCGGGGGGGGATGGGGGGGCAGTAGCAGGGACAAGTGGAGCGCTGTGGTGTGGAAGACATGAGAAGATGTAAGGTGTACAAAATCTCTGTCTCTCTCTCTCACTCACACATGCACACACACACACACGCACACACACACACACACACACACACACACACACACACACGTATGGAATGAGGTTTAAATTGAGGATTACAACATTAATTTTGCTTGTGTGTGTGTGCGTGTGTGTGTGCATGTGTGTGTGTGTGTGTGCGTGTGTGTGTTCCAGATGAACCGACCCATTCAGGTGAAACCAGCAGACAGCGAAGGCCGTGGAGGTGACACACACACACACACACACACACACACACACACACACACGTTTGACTGACTGTGCATATGAGAATGGGTCCATTGTTCCCTCTCTTTTCGTCTCTTTTCTTTCCTCTGATTTTCCCCTCAATTCTTTTATTCTCTTCTCCTTCCTCCTTCTGTCTTCTCTTCTGTTCTTTTCTCTCTCTTTCTTTCTACCTTCTTTCCTTCTTCTCTTATCCTCTCCTCTCTTCCCCTTATTTCTCTCACCATTTTCTTTGCATCGTCTCTTTTTTTTTTTTCTAAAATTTTTTCTTTGCTTCTTATCTCGTTTATTTTTCACTTTTTACTCAGCCTTTATTCTTTTCCTCATTTTGTCTCCCTCCTTCGCTGCACTCATCTTGCTTTTTATTCTTCGTCCTCCGTGCTCAGAAAGTCAAACTCTGCAGGCAGACAGGACGATACAGAAATGTAGTTTAACTGAATTTTATTATACTAATGAAATCTGTGTCTGAAATAAAAAGCTGGAGTTTTTTTTCTTTCTTTTTTTTCTTTCCCCTCATGGGGTCCAACCACAAGGTCAGAACTGTCAGATAGTCCTAGCGTCACACACACACACACACACACACACACACACACACACACACACACACGCTTAATTAAATCACAGCTTTTACCTGAATGTTCGTTTAATATTTAACTAGTGTCACATGTGAATGAAAATTAAAATTATGTTTATGTGAGCTTGCAAAAAAAAAAATTAAAAAAAAAAAATGACACGGCGGTGTGAAGTCCCTGAGCAACCGCTTATTATTGTTGTTGCACTTGTTCTGTGTGACATCATGGAAAACCTAATGCTTTCCTCTTGCTCAACAGATTCATGGACCAGGTTTCCATGTGCACACATCCACAGATTATAATAGATCAAGGTGCAAGGTCTGCCCTCTAGTGGACAAAACAAGCACAGCAGTTTAAAAGCAAGATTTCTGAGCTTGAATGTAAATGCATTTGAGCATTTTAAGTGGTCATGACCTCTCCTTTTGACCTCCATCACTCAAACAAACATTTAGTGTTCAGTACTGGATAACCACCACAGACAGAGTAATAATAATAATAATTATTATGGTTCTTAACTATAAGGTGATGATGTCCCTCCAGACAGGAAGCTGTTTGTGGGAATGCTGGGGAAGCAGCAGTCAGACACTGACGTGAGGAAGATGTTCGAGCCGTTCGGCAGTATAGAGGAGTGCACCGTGCTCAGAGGACCCGACGGAGCCAGCAAAGGTGAGCCGCCAGCCAAGAAGCACAAATCATCAAGGTTCACCGGTATTCATGCACCACCCACATAAATGGAAGGAGAAATATGAAAGTGTATTTAAAGAAAGAAAATATCTCACAACTTATGCAAAACAGTTAAATAAATAGAACAAAAAAACAAAACAAACAAACAAAAAAAACACCAGTTGGCATTCAAGCCCCAGGCCAGTAGGGGGCACCTGAGAGCTCGACCACCATGTTGTTTTAGCCTATTTGTGGATTTGTGTGTTTGTGCAAGTAGTTCTGTCTCAGGTAGAAGAGGACGGCGTCCTCCCTGAATGTAACCGTGGTCAGTGTCCTCCCTGAATGTAACAATATGAGGCGTCCTCACCGAATTATAACAGTAGGAGGTGTCCTCAGTGAATCTAATAGTGGTTGGTGTCCTCCCTGAATGTAACAGTAGGAGGTGTCCTCAGCGAATGTAACGGTGGTTGGCGTCCTCCCTGAATGTACCAGTTGGATGTGTCCTCCCTGAATGTAACAGTGTTCAGCGTCCTCCCTGACTGTAACAGTAGGAGGCGTCCTCACCGAATATAACAGTAGGAGGTGTCCTCAGCGAATTATAACAATGGTCAGCGTCTTCCCTGAATGTAACAGTAGGAGGTGTCCTCAGCGAATGTAACAGTGTTCAGCGTCCTCCCTGAATGTAACAGTAGGAGGTGTCCCCCCTGAATGTAACAGTTGGATGTGTCCTCAGTGAATGTAACAGTAGGAGGTGTCCTCAGTGAATGTAACCGTGTTCAGTGTCCTCCCTGAATGTAACAGTTGGATGTGTCCTCAGTGAATGTAACGGTGGTTGGCGTCCTCCCTGAATGTAACAGTTAGTAGCGTCGTCCTAATGCAGGGGTCTCAAACTCAGTTCCTGGAGGGCCGCAGCCCTACAGAGTTTTGTTCCAACCATAATTAAAAACACCTGATCCAACTAAACAAGTCATTAAGGCTTATTTGAAATCTACATGGTATGTATGTTGGAGCAGGGTTGGAACAAAACTCTGTAGGGCTGCGGCCCTCCAGGAACTGAGTTTGAGACCCCTGTCCTAATGTAAAAGTAACAGTAGGCACAGTAACAACAAGTAACGTCCACACCGGATGTAACAGCAAGCAGCGTCTTCAGCGCATATTTCAGTAGAGAGCGTCCTCGCTGAATGTTGCAGGAGGCAGCGTCCTCACGGAATGCGAGTTGACCGCACGCTATTTTCGCAGGTAATAGTAGCGCCCAGATTTCAGGGTCTGTGAGTGGACAGAGCTGCGGGTAATCTCGATTTACTGTATGTATAAGGTAATGGTGAATTAATGCTTTTGTTTTAGATTAAATAAGTTCACGGATCTAAAATAAAGCTCAGGGTTTAAGAACACGACTGTATGAACCAGTGTGTTTTCTGCTAAGAACCGTGGAATAGTATTTAAATGTCATGATCATCTCGATGGCCACAGTGCAGTGTGTGTGTGTGTGTGTGTGTGTGTGTGTGTGTGTTAGAGTGTTAGTCTGTTTCTTATGTGAGTGTGTGTGTGTCTTGAGCGATGATTTATTTTTGTCTTTTGCTGTTTGCAGGTTGTGCGTTTGTGAAATATCAGAGCAACGCAGAGGCTCAGGCTGCAATTAATGCTCTACACGGCAGCCGAACTCTACCGGTCAGTGTCTGTCTGTCTCTCAGTCTCTGTCTCTCTCTCTCTCTCTCCCCCCATGTCTGTCTGTCTGTGTCTCTGTCTATCTGTCTTTTTGCCTCTCTCTCTCTCTCTCTCTCTCTCTATGTCTGTCTCTATTTCTGTGTCCTATCTCTGACCATCTCTCTCGCTGTGACTGTTTTATCTATCTGTCTCTTTCTATCTATGTCTGTTTTTCTGTCTGTCTGTCTCACTCTCCCAGTGTTTGCCTGGCTGTCTCTCAATCTCTGCCTGCCTGTCTGTTTGTCTCTCTGTCTGTCTCTCTCTCTCTCTCTCTCTCTGTCTGTCTATTAGTCTGTCTTTCTGCCTCCGTGTCTGTCTCTGTCTGTCTCTCTTGCTGTGTCTGTCTGACTCTAAATCTCTGCCTGTCTGTCTGTTTGTCTCCCTCCCTCTCTTCTCTTCCTCTTTGTTTTTTTTTTAATCCTGTCCCCCCATGCCCCCCTCCTTCACTCTGTCTGTTTTTGAACGATGAAAAAATTCCACAAATATGGATCTCTCTCTCTCTCTCTCTCTCTCTCTGTACCACTTTTTATTTTGTGTCTTTTTTGCTTCACTCTCTCTTTGTGTTTTCTCTCTTTGTCCCTCTTTTTACTTTGTCTTCCTCTCTCTCTCTCTCTGCCCCCCCCCTTTTCTGTCATCCTCTATTTATCTTCCATTCTCTCTCTCTCTCTCTCTCTCTGTTCATCAAGTTCAAAGAGCTTTATAGGCATGATGGCTGTCAACAACATCGTCCAAGCAAATTATAATAACAGGCAGTTCAGACAATCAGACAAACGAAGGAAAAAGGAAAACAATTATGTGGACATACATTAACACACATACTCCAGAAATACACAGTATTGATTATTGATATAGATTACATAGCAGTACAAAATATTAGACTAGACAGTGTTAGGATCAGATCAGATCATCTCTCTCTCTCTCTCTCTGTCTCTCTCTCTCTCTCTACACACACACACACACACACACACATGCGCGCGTGGACACACTGCTCTGCAAGGGCAGTCGTTAAATCTACTTTATTTTCCGCTATAAATACAGCAACTAAATGTTACACACACAAGCGGAACAATGTGGAACAATAAAACAGAACGGTAAAAACACTCGGGGGGGAAATGAAAGAATGAAACCAGACGTAACATACATCCACATCACACTGAGCAAAGAAACAAAAAATCCGAAATCGCCAAAAATGTGTGTGTTTCATGTGTGTTGATTCAGTGTCTCTCTCTCACTCACACACACACACACACACACACACACACACACACACACACACACACACATACAGCCTCAGGACTCCACCCACACTCAAGCCCATTGTGAGAGTCTGCGTTTACACCCTGCAGAATGAAAGCTTTGTGTCGTGTCTCAGCATTCTCCTGAGCTCAGCTGTAATGATGAGTTGTCCCTTTGTAGTGTTTATAATGCTTCATAGGCGTGATGAATTACACTGTACAGTAAACACATGCGCAATATGGATTAATTAATAGCAAAGTGTCTCACTTATTTATTCTATATTTAGACTGTAGAGATGATTTCCTTTCCCTGTCCTGTCTCTCTAGGGGGCGTCTTCAAGTCTGGTGGTGAAGTTTGCAGATACGGAGAAGGAGCGAGGCATCCGGCGCATGCAGCAGGTCGCCTCCCAGCTGGGCGTCATCAGCCCCATGAGCCTCCACCTGGGGGCCTACAACGCTTACACGCAGGCTGTGAGTACTAAAGTGCGGGGTAGATCATTAACACACACAGTTTGGAAAAGCTATGAGACATACAGAAATTCTAAAATATGAGACCTTTAACTTTATCATCACCCAAATCGTAAGCTTTCAGTGCTTTTTGATTCACTTATAACGTTACCTCGTGTTGTTGTTTTTTCTTCTCCTTTAGCTGGTCCAGCAGCAGGCTCTGGTAGCTCAGTCCGCTTATCTGTCTCCCGTGGCGACGGTCGCCGCGGTGCAGATGCAGCAGTTGGCCGCTCTTAACCCGAGCAGCATCATAGCCACACCTATCGCGTCAATCACTCCATCCTCAGGTGAGCCCCTTCTCATTAAAACAATGACTGTTATACGGTATTGTGTCACGACCAGTGTTGGGTGTAGAGTACTTGGATTACTTTTCTGATGCATGAGGAATCACAAAGGAGTTTTCAGTTTCTGCACTGGAAAAGTACTAGTTACGTTTATCAGAAGGTAACGATGCAATGTAACTGGTGACAGTAATTTTGTAATGCAATTAGTTACTTTAAAAAGTAATGTCCCCCTGATTTTGGAACGGAAAAGGTGCGAGCACTCCTCCAGCGATTGCCGCCACACCAGTGCCTACTCTCCCTCCACCAATCGCAGTCAACAGTTACCCGGCAGTGCCCGCGCCACCCAGTGGGCAGTCGGCCTCTGAAACGCTCTACACCAACGGCGTCCACCAGTACCAAGGTGAAGCTCAGGCCACTGCTTTGACCTGATCTCTAATTTTGTTTTTGTTGTTGTTGCTGTATGTTACTACATCTCTCTCTTCAACCTTTTCTTCCCTGTCTTTCTGCTTGCAGCTCAGAGTCCTGCTTTGGATCCTCTCCAACAGGCGTACACTGGAATGCAGCACTACACTGGTGAGTACCAGGCGCTTTTCCTGCATTCTGTATACTTATGGGCAATAGTGGTAGATCAGCCCACTTGAACCTTGAGGCTCTACCCACAATATACCAACTAGCATTGGAAAACATGAATCAATTATACACCAGGAAACAGGTAACAGGATCGTGACGCACCCCAGGCTCATTTACACCCGTGGGGACCAAAGGACTATCCCATCTGGTCTGATCCCACAGAAAAGCCAATGCGGTACTTGTTGTTAATCTTTCAGCTGCTCCCGTCAAGGGGTCGCCATAGCGGACCATCTGATCCAAACAACAACTTGGCACAGGTTTTTAAAAATTTTTTTAAACCAGATGCCCTTCCAGATGCAACCCCTCCCATTGAATTTGGGCTTGGGACTGGCGGTGCATCCAGTGACTGGGGTTTGGGTATTGGGTGGGAATCGAACCTGGGCCTTCCGCATGGCAGGTGAGAAACCCACTGTACCACTGAGCCAGAGAAGCCAATGCCTACATATTACTAAAAAGCATCAAGGCTGGCTACGATAGGAAGGTATCAGAATACCAACTGCATGACAGCCTGCCACATATGGGCCAAGAGTTCAAGGCTTACAAAGCCTGAGGTACATTTACATTTAGGCCTTTGGCAGACAGGATCATGGGGCACCCTAGGCTCATTTACACCTGTGGGGACCAAAGGGCTATCCCGTCTGGTCCGATACCACAGAAAAGCCAATGCGGTACTTGTTGTTCGTCTTTCAGGGGTTGCCATAACAGACCATCTGATCCACACAACAGTTTGACACAGGTTTTTTTTTACCCCAAATACCCTTCCAGATGCAACCCCTTCTATTTTATCTGGGCTTTGGACTGGCAGTGCATCCAGTGGCTGGGGTTTGGGGTTTGGGAATCAAACCTGGGCCTTCCGCATGGCAGGTGAGAAACCTACTGTACCACTGAGCCAGAGAAGCCAATGTACATATTGCTAGAAAACGTCAAGGCTGGCCACTATAGGAAGGTATCAGAAGACCAACCGCAATACAGTATATGGCCACATATGGGCCAAGAGTTCAAGGCTTACAAAGCCTGACTTACATTTACATTTAGGCATTTGGCAGACAGGATTTTGGGGCACCCAATGCTCATTTATAAGGCTCATTGTTAGTCTTTCAGGGGTTGCCATAACGGACCATCTGATCCACACAACAGTTTGACACAGGCTTTTTTTTTTCTTTTTTTTTTACCCCAAATACCCTTCCAGATGCAACCCCTCCCATTGAATTTGGGCTTGGGACTGGCAGTGCATCCAGTGGCTGGGGTTTGGGTATTGGGTGGGAATCGAACCTTGGCCTTTTTCATGGCAGGTGAGAACCTACCACTGAGCCAAAGAAGCCAATGCCGTACATATTGCTAAAAAGCATCAAGGCTGGCCACGATAGGAAGGTATTAGAATACCAACTGCATGACAGCCTGCCACATATGGGCCAAGAGTTCAAGGCTTACAAAGCTATAAGCAGGTCGCTATAGCGGACCATCTGATCCACACAACAACTTGGCCTGGATACCCTTCCAGATTAGAAATTCCCGACTTACATTTAGGCATTTGGCAGACACCCTTATCCAGAGCGACTTACATTTGATCTCTTTAGAGATTTGAGCAGTTGAGGGTTAAGGGACAACTTGGTGGTTGTGGGATTTGGACCTAGGATCTTCCAAACTGTAGTCCAATGCCTTAACCACTGAGCTACCCCTGGTAATTAAAGGGATTACAGGATCCGCTGGTAACGTCTTGGTGCCGGACAACGCAGCACATCTTCAAAGGTCTTGTGGAGACATGTCCTGAGTAGTCCAAGCTGTTTTATAGGCACTAAACAATATCGGGCTTCATTTTTTAAATTTGTTTGGCTGTTCGGTATAAAATTTGATGGGAATTTTGATTCGATACGTGCTCATATTGAACATTTCCTGCCCACAGCCACGTATCCTGCTGCCTATGGTTTGGTTGGTCAGCCATTCCCTCATCAGCCCACGCTAGTTGCTCAGCAAACCCAACAGCCTCAGCAGCTCCAGCAACGAGAAGGTAACGATCGCGCGCTTCCCATTCCATTAAGCTACCGAGACCGCAGGTTTTTCTCATATATATTAGACATTATTGATGATCATTCCAGGATAATTTGTTTTTCTCTCTTTTCAGGTCCTGAGGGCTGTAATATCTTCATCTATCACCTGCCGCAGGAGTTCACCGACTCGGAGATGCTCCAGATGTTTCTGCCATTCGGCAACGTCATCTCAGCTAAGGTTTTCGTCGATCGCGCAACCAATCAGAGCAAATGCTTTGGTGGGTTGAACTTTAATGGATTGTCCGAAAGCATTGAACAGGATTTGCGTCTCCTGCCTCATGCCTGTTTTTTTTTTTTTCTTTTTCTCTCTGTTAAGGTTTTGTAAGCTTTGACAACCCAGCCAGCGCTCAGACTGCCATCCAGGCCATGAATGGCTTTCAGATTGGCATGAAAAGACTGAAAGTGCAGCTGAAGAGGCCCAAAGATGCCAACCGTCCCTACTGATATGGCCAGGTGAGAGAGACCATGTGAGTTTGAGTGAGAGAGAGAAAGAGAGAGAGAGGGGAGAGGGGTAAAGGGGTATGGAGAGCAGACATGACACGCTGATATTAAACCAGAAGTAATGTGTTTTAAAACATGTGTAAAGATTGGCTTAAATTTAATTTCATTTAATTTTATAATGATGATCAGGTTCTTATATCTTGTATTCGATCTACAGTAGTGTCATGATTATCTATATTTCTATATTTCTATAGAGTATATGTATATATTTAGAGAATGTCTGAATATAAACTGAATATAATGTAATGTTTGAAAAGAAAAGAATGATTTAAAGTGAATAAGACAATAATGAGTTAATTAATTTTTACTTTTCATTTATTTTTTTATTTGTTTTTTTGTTTTTTCTTTGTTTTTGTGCTGTGTCATCGCTCATTCTCCTGAAATCAATCAATCAATCAAACAAACAAAAAAAACCCTCATCCCTACCACCACAAGGCTGCCCCGGCCAATCATAGCTCGTGCGGAGACTACGTCGCTATGGCTGCGGTGGCCATAGCAACCAATAAAGCTTCCCCCTTCCCGTCACAGCGTTTGTTGTAAGTTGATTGGCCTGTGTTGGTTGCTGTGGCGATATTCCTGCCTGTGATGGTTGCCGTTAGCAGTTTTTTTTTTTGTTCTTGTTTATTATAATTTTTGATTTCCTCCTTTTCTTTTCTTTTGATTTCTTTTTCTTTCGGCCCTCTTGTCTTCTATCCTCCATGCTGAGAGTGCATGGCGGGTTACTGTGGTGACAATGGAGTGTGTTTGGTGCGTTGTGCCTTTCTCTCTCTCTCTCTCTCTCTCTCTCTCTCTTTTTAAAATTTTTTTATTTAATTTTTTTTTTGTATATACTGATCAATGACACTACACTTTTGAGTTAACTGGAATTAGCGAAATCAAAGCGATCCAAAGCTATTTAAGTACTCCTATGGGACATTTGGAATGCCCGAGTGTTTGGCTGGATTTTGTTTTTGATCAGTCTCCTCTGTGTTTTGTTTGGTCATGATTATCTCTTTACAGCTCCTCCCATATGTAGTCTGGTGGTGTTTTAGTTTTTTTTTTGTGACTGTGGGGGATTCAGTGTGTATTCAATGACAAGAAAGTTTGTGCTAGTGGGTATGGTGTTGTGTCCAGTGACTGAGAGAATGAATTAAGTGTGCGTGTGTCTGTGTGTGTGTTCAGAGAGAGAGAGAGAGATAAAAATAATTAAAAGAAAAAAAAAAAACACAAGAGAATGCTGGAACAATTCATTCACTATCTCTCAAACCTCTTGCGTGAGGCTTGAGGTGAGAGCATTGTGCTGATTGATGAGCAGCGTTTCCCTGTAAGAATTCTGGGTTTTGTAGTACACCTAATAAATGCTTTTAGTGAGGAATGGTTCATATTTATACATATTTAGAGGTCACTCATGACATGTTAATGTTGACCGGATGTCCCACCACGGTCATTAAAATGGGAATAAGTCCAATGGACACCGTTGTCCTTCACGGCCCCTGGACTCGGAGTTCTAGTTCCTAGTAAAACGGCCTGTCTTCACTCTTCACTGTTCAGGCTTGACAATGACAATGGAGTCCTGGAATACGGACGTGCCATCAGGGAAGAAGAACTCCATATATGGTCATTCGGTACATTCAGGTCGTCAGCTGACTTCACTTTTTGCCCACATACTGTAATGCTGCTGAGTCTAGACCTGAGCAGCTGAAGCAATACCAGATCATAACACTGCCTCCAGTGGACGCTATGCATGATGGGTGCATTGCTTCATGTGCTTACATTCCGCTCAACCTGAACTCGTGACCTTTTTTCCATCACTCCAAGGTCCAATCTTTTGCCCTCTAGTAAGACTGACGCTAGTCTCACTGACAGTGGGTTTCTTATTGCCACACAGATGTTTAGACCCAATCCTTAGTTTGAGTTCTTTATTAAACACAGCTGTGGTTTTGGCTGCGCACCTTCGCCATGCAACTTCAACCTATCGTTTTAGTAAATTGCTTGTAACTTCAGTAATTTCACTAACCATGAGCGACCTCCTAATATTATCCATAACAACAAAGCTGTACTTTTTCATTTGGGCAGTATTAAATTACATAAACCCATGAGTGAGTCGTAGTATACTGTAAAGACGGTATGGTACAGCCCAGAATTCCTACGGTGCATGTTGGAAATTTGTATGCCTGCTAGAAGCCTTTTCCACTAAGACACTAACACTGAACACACATTTGAGCATACACCCATTTACTGCCTTACTACTGTACGTTAATTGCATGGAAGTATGGTAAGCATAAGATCACTGCTATATGCTCCAGCACACACGTCTCATTTGTTACCCGTGTCCTCGGATCACGAGTCATTTCCAGTCATCTAACTCTTTTCATTTCTCTCTCCTTTATCCCCCCTTTTTTTTATTGTAGGTTAAAAAAAAAAAAGAAGACTGAAGAAGTCGGTTTGGAGAAAACAAAACAAAAAAAATTCATTCATCTGCTGTAAATTAATTACGGGACCAACGGCTCATTTTAAATACCTGATACAAAGAACTACTGGAGCGAATATATACGTTTAACAGATTAACACTAACCCGCTGCACAAGACTTGGGTTATTAATTATACATTTACAGCCTCGTCAGTATACAGCGTATGACCAATAACTGTTTATAGGCACATTCTTGTACAGCTAATAACCAGCTCAACACTATTCCTGCAATGTCACGCTCGTTTCACTTCACGCACAAGTGTGTGTGTGTGTGTGTGTGTGTGTGTTCGGGGGTTCGAGGCGAAGGCTTTCAGTGCTCCATCTGGCCTTGAACTGAAACTGCACATAAAATGGGACCAACATCATTGTGTAACAGCTGCACAGCAAGGACTTTTGGGAATTTTTTTTCTTGTCATTTCTTTGCTGGTTCGTGCACTTACTGCACACTGTGGGGATTTACTCAGCACCAGTTATGTGTATATAGAAATTTATTTGGCTACGTGAAAGGCATATCAGTGGGCTAGGAGGTGAGGTGAGGGGAGAGGAGGGGATGGGGGTGAGGGTGTTGTTGGGGGTAACTCGGGCGGGTTTTTCAAGTTATTTAAGCTCAAAAGCGCGGAGTATCATGGGTACGTTAGTTAGGGGAGAAGGACTGAAAAAAAAAAGAAAAAAAAAGACGGATTAAATATTGTCCATCATGGTCAGGCTGTAGTTAGATTTTACATTTCAAGATACGTTTAGGATGATTTGATGGGGGGGGGAGGGGGGACAAGGTAATGAGGAAATAGAGTGGAAAGCATTTTAAAAATTTATTTGTATTTCACTGTATATATCATGCTTTGAAAATTCAAGGTTAAGATTATTATTATTATTATTATTATTATTATTATTATTATGTCCTTATTTAATTTTCTTATCTAATCTTTTTTTCCCCAACAATTAATTAACTTATTGATTTTCTGTTTTTTTTTTTTCTTTTTTAAAATATTATTATTATTAATTTTATTATTTATGAAGCTTTTATGAAGGTTCACTGGCACATGCGTGTAGGAGTTAAATTATTTTTTAGATCTTTTATTTACAGAATTACAATTGAGGAACAATCATTCATATTTATTTATTTTCTTCAGCTATTGTTTCCTAACCTGTCAATTACAAGGAAAAAAAAAAACATAATAAAAGTTTTAAATAACTTGTTGTGTCTTTCATTTTGACAGATTTTGGTTGTACTGTGTGCACATACTGTAGAAGCTATGAGATCTTCCCTCGGGGCGTTCTTAATAATTGAGTGCATTTGTGGTATGCTTTAACACGCGTTATTGCCGCTGTAAAGGCAGAAAAGATTCAAACGATAGACAGATATCTTGTGTTCATGGATCGTGCAGGCTGAAGCATGTCTCTGTCTTTCTCTCGGATCCCGTAAGAACCGTGCTAACCGCTTAGCTTGTGCCACACACCATCCAGGAGGTTTGGTAAAGATTACTGAACTTGGACTTTAACTACAAACATTTTGCATTTGCTGTGTTGCTCATTTAATGAATTTTATTAAAAATAGATTTAACTGATTTTCAGTTTAATTTAATTACATTTTATTTGTATACCGCTTTAAACAATAATCATTTAATTATGGAAATGATTATGAAATGTGTGAGACAATGTGTATAAATCAGAATGATCAAATAGTCCCTGATGAGCGAACCGAGGGCAACGATAGCGAGGAAAACCCCCTGAGATGACAATAGGAAGAAACCTCACGAGGAACCATACACAACAGGGAACTCATCCTCATTTGGTTGATAACGGATAGCAGGGATTGATCTGCAGTCATACTGTGTGTGGAAGTTCAATAGGTGTGTTTAAGTTAATATGGAGTCCAGTTTCGTTATTGGAGACTGCAGTCACAAATCCTCAGAGAACAGCTGTCTGGATCAGCCATGGTAAAGTGGAACCGTCCTCAGTCACCACGCTTATCCATGTGACAAGATCTCCAACCAGGAGCGCGACACCAGGACAAGTCAGTCAGGTCCAGAGGGCAGAGGGAGTTGATCTACACACAGAATCACAAAGCTGAAAAATATCACATGTTCAAGTCTTTGTGATTTCGTCTTTACATCATGATTTCTCTCATTTTCCATCTTTTACATAAAGGCCTGAATGATGTCAGAGATGGTACTCCTTTCAGGATCTCCGTGGAGGACTTCTGAAGCTCTGTCGGGATGGCCGTTGGGTTCACTTGAACCTCTAGGAAAGCTCTTAGTCCTTGCTTCCAAACTCTCTTCCGTTAGATAGTAATGGAGTTCACTGTGCTCCTGGAAACATTCAAAGCTTTAAAACTACAATCTGACACAATTGAGTTCTTTGGACTTCCTGGTTTGATTTTTGGTTCGTGAACACACACAGATGGTAGCCTTTCTAAAGCACGTCCAATCTGCCTCAGATGGATTTCAGAACTCCAGATCTAGGGATGTATAATCAATAAATCTACTGCAGAGTAAGAAATATCGAGTTGGAAACTTGCCTTCAACCTTGAGGCTATTAAATCATCTGAAACATGAGTGAAAGAAATGAGAAAATGAAAAATGTGATATAAAAAGTGTACTTTGGGCAGAAATGCAATGTTCTATACTATACTCCTACATAATACTCATATAATAACAAGATCTATTGTCAAAACTATAAATACTTTATTTTCCTCTTACAGCAATTTGCAGATAATTAAAATGTTTTATTTATTAATACAAGACATATAATATTTACAGTTTATAATTATATTTAACGTAAGACAAGCAAGTTTCTTTTATACCCATATTGAACACCCTTCGATAAGAAAACTGTTACACTGGAGACTCCTTCCATAAATGCTACATAAACATCTATTAGATTGTTAAATTAAGTTTCTTATTCATATTTAATTATGCGGACTGCCTGTTGCACCACTCCAATAGAGTATAAACTCCATCCATCCATCTAGGAACCTCTGTAATACAACTAGGGACCATGGAGGCCAATGGTGACCTTTTTTAATTCCCATTTTCATAACTGTGGTAGGACCTGAGGTCAACATTCACACGCTCATTCACACACTATGGGTAATTTGGGAACGCAAATGATTCTGATCTGCATGTCTTTGGACTGTGGGAGGAAACCTAGATTTGGCTGGATTAGGCTAACTGGCATTCCCAAATTGCCCATAGTGAATGTGACTGTGAATGCCTGTGTGAAAATGGGAATAAATACAGTCGTCACCATTTTTGGGGGTCTTAATACAACCTAAAAAGGCATGAAAATCATCACACAGGTTAGGAGGCCTGAGTGGCTGGGCCCTGAGTGTGGCATAGGGACTTCACAGGAGATTTTGTTGCATAGTTCATAAATACTTGCATGTACACATGCAAAACCCATTACATTTAGATATCATTAATTTGAACAACTTTTAGCTTTGCATGTCATGAGCTCTACTCAATATGAAGTCAGATATTTTGGGTTGTTTGCAAAATACCTTTATAATCTCAATTTTGTAATTGTACTGTGAAGGCCCTGAGCCATGCCCAGGGCCCAGTCGCTCATGCATCTTAATGTCAGCAGATTCCTACCTGTGTGCTGATTTCGTGAGTTTTCTGATTAATCAACACGCATCCATGCTGTAGTTTGAATGCATTAATTGGAAATGACAAAAAATGGTGGCAGCTGGAGATCTAGTGAGCGCTGATTGGCCGAGCTCTCTCAGAGGGGAGGGATGAGAGGTACTTAGTGCTCCCACATTAATCATGGCCCTACACCCAATCAGGGGCGTCTGTGAGCTCACGGAAGCGGAAGGGGCAGATAGCGCTGTCCTTCGAGTGTATTATGCTGCCTCCAACGGACGCACCGCTGAGCGAGCAATTCGAAAAGATTCGGAGGAAACACGTGATAGCTGAGTGGTAGTAGTAGCCTTAATGTGGGAGCCCGTTAGTGACAGGCAGGAAGCGTGTAAACTAAATTAGGGAGAAAATCTGGGAAAAATCCCCCCCCCCCAAAAAAAACAGCATGTGCTGTTAGCTCCGCCCACTTCTTTATAGCGTTTGCTTAAACAGCCGCCATATTTTCTGTCTCTGATTAGCGCGTTTGAGCAACAAACTTGCTCAAACTGAACAAATCAAACTAAATACACATGGTTTATTTACCCACATGTAACCATAATTATAGCTAACTATAAAGTCAGTTTTATAGATTTAACACCAGAACATGGATGTAATGTAAGTCGCCTAATCTAAAGCAAAAGACCCTGGGTGCTGAAAAAAATAAATCTTAGAAGAACAATAGAGTCCGTCACGTGACATCAGCACTATCAGAGCATCAGCTCTATCATAGCTGTGACGTCATAGTGCTGACGTCAGAGCTTTCCCATAAAAAAAAAAGGTAAACAAGCTCTATTGTCAAAACTGCTGTCATCAGATTAACTAAAATGAATACCACCAAATACTCGTATTTACCTTAGATTAATCAACATACATACATGTTCGGGTGTAAAATCTATAACTATAACTAACTGACTGTATAATTGGTGATATCGTTCCTTGGGGGGGGAATAAACCATATTTCCCCCTACTTTGTAGCTCGAACGCGCTAATCGGAAATTCCGAAAAATGGCGGCTGTTTAAGAAAACGTCACGTGCTGTCAGTAGCTCCGCCCACTTCGTGTTTAACCCTCCTGTTTTGTTTCTTTTCAGTCCGGGCTGAGCGAGTGTGTGTATGAGTGTAAGAGTGAGATAGAAAGAGAGGGCTGATGGGCTTCTGTGTCTCCTCAGATTCAGATTAATCAACGACTAAAGCCTGTATCATATATTAACACCCGGAAGTGCTTTTCTTTCTTTCTTTCTATTTTTTTTTTTTTAAAGAAGTACTGTCGCGTAGTAACGCCGCCGAATGAAGCCGACGTGGAGGAGGAGACGTAAACACTGCCGCCACCGCTGCTTTTAAAGTTTTTCTTCAGAAACTTTCCGAGGAAATGGCTCAGGATTCCGGAGCGCGGAGTGTCACACTCGAGTGGCCTTGAACACCTCCAGAGTTTGGTGTTTTAAAATATATATATATATAAGTGTGCCTTTGTGCTTGTTTTTGGGAGGACAGTACTTTGCTGTCGAGTTCACACCCTGTTTTTGCGCTTCGTACCTGCGTTTGGCGGAAGTGAGTACCGTTATATGCCATACACACACACTCTCTCTCTGACTCTCTCTCTCTCTCACACACACACACACACACAGCTGTCTTACGCTTTAAGAAAGTTTGTAGCTGCAGAAAGGTGTGGTTTGTGATATAATATCTCTCTCTCACACACACACACGCGCGCACACACACACACAGGGCCTGTTTAAAGGGACAGAGTCCAGTTTTGATTTTTTTCTACTACTTCCGGGTTAACAGGGTTAAGGGTTAGGGTTCAACTAACCCCAGTCTGTAAGCGCATCGAAAAAATGAACCGCTAGCTCCGTTACCATGGCAACTCGCAACAGCTTCACGTTAGCTTGCCTGGGGCATTATGTTGTCAGTCAGGGTGTGTCATTTAAGAGCTCTGAGTTGTCTAAGTGCTTCATCCTGCACGTGTGGTCAATCTGGAGGAACATTTAAGACGCACGCACACATTATCTGGATAAATGAAAGAGAGGTTTTGTCTGTGCAACTGTTGATTATCTCAATAACTTTACCTTTCATAGGTCACATTTTTAATTTCATAGGTCCAGACAGATTTTAATGAAATCTTAAATAAATAAAAAAAATAGCGACATCTGCCATCTATTCACCTCGGTACGTTCTCTCAATTATTTTCACTTTTGTCTCCATTGTTATGGCTTGGCGTGTCTCAGTACCAGCTTCTCGGTGCTCCTTCTACTCTTGCTTCTGGACATCCTGAGATGGAACGCTGCACACACATGACGATGAACATCGGAAACATGATCTAACCGAATGCTTGATTTTGTCTTCGAATGTTCATATATAGGGGACTTGCGGTACGAGGGATCTGCTTGAAGTTAAACCTGCGCCATGAATGAAATCAAAATGTTGAATAGAAGAGAATTATGATCCGTTATGTAGCGGATTACTTAACGGCATCACGCAAAACTGTCCATACAGAATTTAATGAAACATTTGCAGTCCTTAGATAAACGTTTGCAGTCCTGTAGTTTAACCTGCATCAAAATTACTTTAAAATTAGCTACTAATGCGCTATTCGCTCAATGTCAATGAACACCTGCACCAAAAAATATGAATTATATTAAAGTTAATCTGAATATTTGTACTGTGATTAGTTCAGATTTTCACTCTGGCTGAAATAACAGCGCTGAAGTGGTATAAGTGAATTTTAACATGCTGGAGTCGTTTTAAGACCAAACTTCTTTGTCCGATCTACTTTTTCCATTTCTCATGGGATTCACTCGCTGACTATGGAGTAAAGGTGTGTATTTGGCTGACGACAAAAGAAGTACGACAAGAAGTAATAGACTCAACCTTACAGAATTTGATTTCTTTGTATTAATAAGTTCAGAAAGACAGACAAACATGTATGTGGGCTCCAACCTGAAATAATAATATCACTGATTGCATTAAACCTGATCAGATAATTTTTAGCTTTAACCTTTATATAGTTCTACAAACTCTTTTCCCATCAACGACAAGTACTTCAGCTGGTCATATTTATTATAGCTGGCATGCATATCGTAGTGCTTATTAGAAAGCATGAGATCAACGAACATGGAGCAAACTTGTTTTTCATGGGGAGATACTTGAGTCACGATTCATAACTGAATAGATTTTTTTTCCCGGTCTCTAGTATATACAAACTTCAGCGGAACGCAGTATATTAAATTATCTAACGCAGGGGTTCTCAACCTTTTCGACTTTAAGGCCATGAACAAAAAAGCATGAGAGTGGTTTCATTAAAACGAAAGAAAAAAAAGTATTTTTATTTGTCACATGTACCTTGTAGCACAGTGACCTTATTTTTTTTTTCCTGTTCCAGTTAAGTCAACATTGGCAAATTGGCGGTGCTGGGGATTGACCCCCTGACCTTCTAACCGTTTGAGACGACCACTGTCCCTCTCAAAGAACTGGACTCATGACCGAGGCATGATGACCCGACAAGAAACTTAAAAATAAATAAAAATAAATAAAACTGATAAAAGTACAACAGTTTACATTGGGCAACTCCAACAAGGACAGTTTTGTGTGTGTGTGTGTGTGTGTGTGTGTGTGTGTGGTACAACTCCTTTAAAGCTTTGAGCCGCCATGTCTCTCTGACATCGCTTTTTGAACTTTTGAATCGACTGAACAAACATCTCGTTTTGTATGTCTGTAGAGTAAAGTACACATCAAAGGGCCTTGTTCTCTGAGACAGAGCTCTTTGTGCTTTCTCACCTTCCCTGGAGCGCGAACCTGCGTACAGACACCCTCATGGGTCCAGGTTCACCAGAGTAAGAGCATGTGATAGTACTGTGTCATACTGACGCGCAGCAGAACGAGCGAGACAGCAGTAAATCATCCGGGGGGAAAAACTAGTGAGGACTTAAAAACCCCCTTAATTTTATATTAAGATTTTATTCAAATGACAAAATATTTGCTTGTTCGTTATTCACCTTTAGGAACAGCCACAGAATCCCGATCTCATTCTCCACATTTGTACATTAAATCAATCTGTCTAAAGATCACACTTTTATTGTTGCTTTTCTTTAATATGTTTAATGTAATATAATGCAGTGAAACCTTGGATTGCGAGTAACTTGTTCTACAAGTGTTTTGCAAGACGAGCAAAATTAAAAAAATAATTTTAACTTGTTAAACAAGCAAGGACTTGACTGTAGTACGTATATGCTTTGTCTGCTGAGAGTCACGTGATCACAGCTGAGCCAAATGTTCTTCTCTCTCTACATCGTGCTACAGGATTGTGGGTAATTATCTTCCATGCTAACCGATTCTCAGATTCTCAGATCTTGCAATGAAAAGTCAAAACTGTCGACATAACTGTAATAATGTGTCACAATGTGTCCCAGCTGTGTTTTACAAACAGCTTACGGGGTATAAAAGCAACCCCACAATTTTCACAATATCACAATTTTATAAATATCCCGATTATTTACACACTATAAACAGTTTTATGACCTTGAACGTAAAAAAAAAAAGTTTTGACTTTCGAGTCATAACTTGAAAGCTTTATACCTTACCTTTATATAACGGCTTTATAACTGAATTGGACACATGTAATAAAGTGTAGCAGATTTTCTCACTTAAAAACCAAGCGCAGCATTTAAACTTCACAATATTATTATCTAGAATGTATTACTGATATAAAAACTTAATTCATCAAGCCATTTATGCAAGATGCAGAATAAGACCGAATCAGGAGAAAATTCACCACAGAGTTCATGATGTTAAAACCCTTCTGTACATCAAACATATTCCTTTACTCCTGTGAGGAACATAAACACGTTAATCTGAATTTAATTTGTTTAATTGTAAGTGGATTTTGAGGCTAATTTGCTAATTTTTACTAAATGGCAGATCAGGGGCTTTTGAACGCGTGCGACTTTTGCTAATTCAATAAAAAAACATTTCTGTTGGCCCACACGGAAACTTGTACAATCTGTTATAGGCAAGGCTGATCGGACCAGTGCATCTTTATTATAAATGTAATAAATAATAAAAAAAAATCGTTCTTGTAGTCACCGTGGCGATACAAGAATCATCACACAAAAGAATCGTGATTCATAACTGAATGTAATTGTTTCCCCGCATCATTAATGCTTAACTCGTTCCTGTTGTCTACAGCATGAAGTCTAGTCATAAAATGACAGATTTTTTGTCCAGAGGATCTAACACTTTTTTTTTTTTGATAAAGATGGCACCAGTTTGATCCCCAGTATCTGTATGGATTTGATATGTATGGACATATCTGTATGGACGTGTATGGGGGTGGGGGGTACGTGTATACCGTACTTAAACCAATGGCAAAGAACTGGAGTTTTTTTTGGAACTGGAAATGATTTCATGTAAATCAACTCTGATTGATTTTTTTTTCTGGGACATAAAAAAAATTGGTGTCAACAGGTTTAACTGCAATGTATTTCAAAAGAAAAAGTCTTTACAAAGTTTTACACTCAGTTTTTAAAGAAAGCGTTCGTCGGAATCGGTTCATGCTCAGTATTTCGCTAGAGGACGAGGGATTTTTTTTTTTTTTTTATCATACCGTCTCTGGCGTTCTAAACAAGTCCAGGGTTTCCACTTGACTCACCCTCATGCATATCTTTTGCAAACCCAGACAGCTTAAACTATTAAAAGTGTTAAAATTAGATACGGTGGTGGATCTCATTTGCACAAAACTCCCACTCGTATTTTTTCCTATTTTGTTAGCAAGTTGATTCATGTCCAAAGTTGACTCTCCTAAAGTGTGTGTTTCTAGTTCAAATTAATGCATTTTTAATTCCTCAGACTGTTTCACTCCTCCTTCAAACGAGACGTTTCGGTGTTTATGTAAATGAGCTGCTGCCGAAACCACGCCCCCCCCTTCCGAGAACTGCAGCGCCGAGCAAAAAGTCAGGGAATTTTTCTACATAAGGTCACATCATAAGGGGAAAAAAATCTAAATGGCTAATACTAAAATGGAAAATCAGACTGCAGAGCCAACCAAGTGCCAAAAAATGACAAAAAGTGCTCTTTGTGTACTTTAACTACATTCACATAGAAACAGATGCTTTCCCAGAAGTCCTTGCAAGCATTCGCAGAGAAAGGTCAGTGAACAACAGAGTGATATGAGCCAGAGATAAAGATTGAGCGAAGTACAATCATGTAAGTTATAACCTAATTGATAATGTTTATAGTGTACACATGGAGTTGGCGCAAGCTGATTTCACCACAAAGGTGTGTTATATGGCTTTGTGAAGCGTTTCCTACAAAGAAACTTTGCTACAAGTGAAGGCCGTGTGTCCATTCCTTAAAAAAAGTAATAAAATCTATACAGTGTATATATAGTGTGAGTGATCATCTCAGAGACTCATTCAGCTGGACTTTACAACGTAGCAGCAGATATAAGGAGATAGGAAAGAAAGCACAGCGAAGTAGAAACCCGGTGACGCGGCGTCACGCACGGCTTTCTGATGAAGCTTGAAGTGTAAAGTCCGCTCAGCTGATGATTAAAAATCTTAAAGGATCAGCTCGATTGTTTAAAGCTCTTGTTTATTGCCACTTACAGTCCTGCTCAAGATCATTGGCACCCGTGGCACCAGTTCATAATGTGGAATAGCATGAATCAAGTAAAAATGCTTTTTTCTGTCGAGAACTTGTGTTTAATACAAACAAGCAAATCTACATCTAGGCATTCGGCAGATGCCCTCATCCAGATCGACTTACATTTTTATCTCATTATACATCTGAGCAGGTTAAGGGTCTTGCTCAAGCGCCCAACAGTGGAAACTTGGTGTTTGTGGGGTTTGAACATGGGATCTTATGGATTGTAGTCCAATGCCTTAACCACTGAGCTACCCCTGACCTTTACAACTATGAGAAACAATAGAAAAACTTAAAAGTTGCTCTGACACTGGTATTGGGACTCCCTGTTTCTTTATCATAATGGTGAAGACAAATGTCCCATCTAAGGACATCAGACGTGCTATTATTATAATATTATTATTATTATTATTAGCAAAACACAAGGTTATAAGGCCATCTCCAAAGATCTCTGTATCGCCCAACAGTGCGCACTTTTGTTAAGACGTTTGCCAAGCATGGAACTGTCAAGAGCCTCCCAGGTCATGGGGGAACATTAATGAGAGAACTCTTCAAAGATTGGAAATGCGAATGGTGGTGGTGGTGGGGGGGAACATTATCTAACATCCAAAGATCTGAAGGCCAACCTGGAACTCTCTGGGGTCACGGTTTCAACAAGCACTATATGCCGTACACTAAACCAAGCAGGGCTTCATGGGCGAAGGCCTAGATGTTTGCCAAAGAGTATCTGGACAAACCACAATCCTTCTGGGAAAATGTTCTGTGGACAGATGAAACAAAAATATAGCTTTTTTTCGGCAATAAACACCAAAAGTTTGTTTGCAGGTGGCGCAATGAAGCTTATAAGGAGAAGAAGACCATACCACCAGCTAAGCATAATGGAGGACCCGTAATGCCTTGGGGCTGCTTTGCTGCTGCGTCTGGTACTGGAGGCCTCGGCCATAGCACAGGAATCATGCTACTCTGAGAATGACCAAGAGATTTTGGATCAAAGTGTCCTACCTGGTGTAAGAAAATTTGAGTCAAAGATCATGGGTCCCAAAGGAGAAATCAAAAAGTACCCAGGAATGGTTTACAGGAAGAAATGGCCTGTTTTAAGATCAGGACTCCTGATCTTAATCCCATTAAAAATCTTTGGTGTGAGCTGAAATCTGCCATTGGTGTTATTTAATAATTTGAACAAGAGCTTGAACGAATTGCAAAGGAAGAGTGGGAGAAAATGCAAGGCTTATAAATGGCTACAAGAAGTGTTCTGAGGGATGTCTTTGCTGTAAAAGGGTGTGCAACCAAATATTAAGAAATGTTGCCTTTATTGCTGGCCATGCTGTTTTTTCTTCTTTAAAATTACCACATGCAAGTTGAAAAACTATTCTATTTATTCCTGAAAATAGAGTACAGGTCATGCAAAAAAATAAATAAATAAGGGGTCAATAATGGTGAGCAGGACTGTATAAGCATTAAGGCTGAGAGCATTAAAAGTATATCCAGGACCTTTGACCAAAAACTCAATCTTGTTCAATTGATCTTTTCATCCTAATCTCTAAGTAACTTTTTACACAATCCTAGATTATTTCATCACCCTGACTGACTTCTCCATTGGACTCTGTATCTGTGTCTGAGTGACGGGGTGTGTGTGTGTGGGGGGGGTTTCCTGCTCGTTTTACAGCGAGTAATGATTGCACCACCTTGCAAAATGTGGTCGTTGGTTTTGCTTCCTTCTCTCGGGTCAAAACCTGCACGCTGGTGTAAAAGCCTGTAATGAACCACAGTGCGGTTTGACGCTCGAATCCGATTGGTCAGGACGATGGCGTGCATTAGTCTTAACAGCACGGCTCAGAAATTACAAGCGGTGTTTGCGTCAAAGCGGGGCTTGCGAGGAAATTTCTGGTGAATAAAGGTGTCAAAGGGATTAACATTTCACAGAAAAACTATACGTTCTCATGAACATAATAATCTAACACTTTATAATAAATAGATTTAAATAACATGTCAAGACAAGATTGTATTAAATGAGTCTCCAGTGTTGGCGGATTTTACTCGTGTTTTCCAGCTCAGGAAGTCTTTGCGACAAAGGAGTTGACGTCTTCTAAACTCTCACTAAAACAGCAGGTGGTGGATGAGGTTTTGCTTAAAAGATAGTTGAGCATATTGAAAACTGATTATCAATTAGTGATTACTAGTAACAAGGTGCAAATATTTTCACAATTATTAAAGTTTTGCGTTAATTGTTCGACTGGCACACTCCCAACGAATTAGTTATGCAAGACACACAAAAAGGTAATAAAAAAAGGAAAGACTGTAACATACTGCTCACGCTCAAAAACAAGCCCGCTTAGAATACAATACATTGCACATTACTCGATTTACAAGTTAATAGAGATGTGAGCTACGGAGAAATATTATGCAACACAACATTATCAGTTAAATCCTTAACAGTAATTAATTAATAATGTCATATGACCTCAGATTAAATTAGGCTTTGTAAACTTCATCACCGAGATTTGATTTTGATTTAAACGTGCTTGAATTTGTAGGTGCAATAAGTTTTTCAAATGAAACTAAATCGTTTCCTGAGCCTATCATTCCATATATATTCAAGATTTCCTGAAATATAATAAAGTGAGTTGTTGCGTCATAGTCAGACGTCTGGTGAAAATAATCCAATGCTATTTTTTTTTGTTATATATATATATATATTATATATATATATATATATATATATATGCACAAAGGGAGATATGGCAATATTGTTAAATATTAATTATATTATATATAAATTTTTTTTCTAGCTACATTACAATGGAAATGACTAATGCTAATATGCATGTACATGTACAGTACTGTGCGAAAGTCTTGAATCTCCCCCCACCTTCATTCCTCATAATACATTAAATATTGTATGGTAAATTAAAGAGCGACAGGCTGCATAGATACAATTTTAAAATAAATAGTTGTTCATGTAACAACCTCAGCAGCAACCTAATTTCCTGCCTCGTCTTTTCCAAGCAGTCAGCATTATTCAGCTGTATTCCTGATCATCTGCACCTGTTTCTCACTGGATCATGCATTATGTTGGAGGTTTTTTTTAAAATATTTTATATATAATGCTTGAATGCTTCATAGGTCATTGTGTGGCGTAACAAACAAAAACATTCCTCTGAAACTGCTCGGGTACAGGGGCTGGACTGAAAATGAAAACCAAAAAAAAAAAAAGTCCTTCAGGAAGCCTGAAGAACTTCCTCAAGAATCAGGACATTAAAAATACAAGAAAGTCGGCGTTAATACCTTTGCACAGTACTGTAGTGCAAACTGAGAGCAGAACAAGAAAAGAAAATAGATAATAGATAGACATAGTGCACAAAATCTGTTAAAGGTACAGTAGTTTATTATTTTTTAAGAGTCTGAATGATATGTAGAAAACAGTTGATTGACTTTTATTTCCATTTGGATGCGATTCCTGTCAGACACACGGTTGGCCAAGAGGGCTAGGAAGCGGAGCTTCATGGACATGCGCAAGAAGAGATATAATCTTTAAAAATAAACACACACACAAGCAAAATGACCTTACTGCACCTTTAAAGAGATCAAAGGTGTCATGTGGGTGCAGACTTTGATTCAAACCAAACAAGAGCCAAACCTGCTCAATTAGTTGTTCTTGGCTTTGACTAGGTGCGGCTTGCGCTTGGTTGGAATGAAAACCTGCATGCACAGGCACGCACACACACTTGGGCTTGGAGACCCACACACATTAGTTTGAATAAATACAAATTAATTATCCTAAATGAGAGAAAATTAGAAAAACTGTCCATACTAAAATGTCCATTCATATTATTTAGTCGTGCCACTGCGACCACATTTGCTTCCTTGTTTCACACCTGGACCTCATCGAGGATGTTGCGTCATCATTGCTGGATCGCTGTCTTTCTTTTTCTCTCTCTCTAATGCAGAAGTTTTTTTTGCCTGCCCAAGTTAAGAAAATAAGAGTTCTCGTAGAGGAAATGGTGCCAGGTTGCATCACACTCGTGAAAAAAATCAAGCATGGCCTCCCGTCAACGCCCACTTGTACCAGAATATCATTTGCTGAGCATGCACATCCTGTTTACATAATTATCTGATTGGGAAGGTGTCTAACGTCATGAACAACAACAAAATAAAAATGGGGAAGTGCGCTTTAGATATCGGATCTTTTTTTGTGACTGCTACAAATGCTTGATATGGAAACTTCTAGTAGATTAGATTAGATGATCTCGTGCAGAGTCAGAGCCATCTTCTTTTGATGTTTTATTTATTTATTTTTTTCTGTAGTGGTGTCCAAGGCAGGGTGTGTGTTTAATTGAAAATTCTTTCAGGTAGTGTTAGTTTTGTAACCAAAAATAGTGACGAGAAATATTTTCCCTGTGACTAAGACGAGACGATGACGGGATGTCACGGATATCAGTGAACAGCAGCCGTGGCGAAATCAGCATGCAATAATAATAACCATAATAATCGCCCAGTTTTACAGCCTTTGTGGTAATTGTTACCACATGCTAACATAATTATAGTTGTGATGTATTTTATTTTATAGTTAAACCGTTGCCAAACTCATTAGGCTAATAGGTTAGCAAATGTCCCATTGATTTGTAGTAAAAAAAAAAAAAAATGTTAAGATAATTATTTTGCGAAAAAGCCCTTAACAAATTATTTTGACTAGACTAGATTGACTGTAGGGTTAATTAATAATAATCTTAAAAAATAAGCTAAAATGTTACGTTTTAATTGACTAAAACTCGACTAAAATGCCCAGATTTTAAGTCGACTGAAACTTGACTAAACAAAAATAGAATAAGATTGACTAAATATGATTTAAAAAACTATCAGGGACGTTAATCCTGGGACTAAGACTAAAATTGAAAATAGCTGACAAAATTAACACTACTTTCAGGTCTACTTGGGGGTTAAAATTAAGAACAGGAGATAGAGATGTGGGGGAAAACATTGATGAACCACGATTCCTGGCTTTGTGTGTCGATTCATGCATCACAAAATAAAAACTTTACATAATTTAATCAATTTATAACAGAGATGCACCAGTCAGTCAGAAATGGGCTGGAACTGGCTTGATCTGGAACTTTATCAGCCATGACTGGTCTTGTTGCACATAACCGATTTTGTGCAGAGTCAGTAAAATGTCACGGTTTCTTTATATTCCTACTGGTACAAATAGTACTTTTCGAACTAATCACATATTAGCATCCCTTTTTTTTAATATAAATAATTATTGTAGATGACCGATATGATAGAGTGCTTCTTAGTAAAAATGTAATAAGCTACTAGGCTTAGGACTTTAGATGATGATCTCAGGAATCACTGACCGGTTTCTCATATGTGGCGTCCGCTCCAGAGCCAGTCTCACTTGTTGATGATTAACTAATCTTCAACATTTCATTACTAACAGCTGGCTTCTAGTTACTCTCTTAATGATTGATTGATGGTATATAAAGGCTGTATGGGGAGGAACAAAAAGCATGACAGCTCAGACAACTCGGGGCAAAAGGCATGAGATACCAACGGGGCGCCAAACAAACGCACTGTATAGACACTCATACACCCTTCATCGACTGTGGACAATCAGGAAACATCGATCAGGCTACAAAGCATGTTTTTGTGCAGTGTGAGGAAACCAGCATACCCTGAGGAAACCCACCAAGCACAGGGAGAACATGGGAAGTCTACTCACACAGAGCGGAGAGTGAGATTTAATTCCAACACCCAACCTTGGAGTTGTGAGACGACAGCGCTGAAAACTTAAGCCTTGAAATTCAACCTCCAAAAAAAGAAAGACACCCATTCCTCACTCCTTGAGGGGGAAAAACGTTGTTTAAGATGAAACCTTTTGCCTTAGCAAAGACCTGGTTGTCTTACAGTGAGCGCTTATCTGTAAATTATTCATTTTCTTTTTTTGTGTGTGTGTGTAAACGAGCCCTTCATCCATATACCATCAGTCAGACTAAAGGAAAGCCGTGAACTTCATAACAGAAGATCGGTTAAGACGGTTCTGTTTTCAGCTGATGCAGACAGCTGTTCTCTGAGGACTTGGAGTTCAGGATTGGAGTTTCCTACAGCCTACCTGAGCCTCCAATAATGAACTGGACTCAATTTTAATTTAAACACATCTCCCATTATATTGAACTTCCAGTCTCACACAGTATGATGCAGATCAATCCCTGCTATCCGTTTTACCCAGATGAGGATGGGTTCCCTGTTGAGTCGGGTTCCTCTCAAGGTTTCTTTCTATTACCATCTCAGGGAAGTTTTTCCTTACCACTGTCGCCATCGTCCTCGGCTTGTTCTTATCATTTTGGTTCATACATGTTAACATCTCGTACAAACTTAAATAATTCTTTTGATTTGAGTAAAGGTGCTTTGCGACAATGTCAATTGTTAAAAGCGCTATACAAATGAAATTGAATTGACTTTAAATAATACCATAATAAATCACTCAGGTCTTTCTGGATAAGAGTCTACCAGCTTAGCATGTTTTTATCTGGCAGTTTGATTCCACCGTTTTGCTTACAAAACTACTCCAGATGATTTCCTGCACTCTTTCCTGTTTTCTTCAGGTTGTTCCATAGGGAGGTGATTTGGGTTTGATTCAGGCTCTGACTGGGCCATTCTTAAATTTTGACCATAATTTTATTCATTTTGTTACTGTTCTTGTGATCTTCAGAGGTCTGCAAGATTTGCACCAGAATAGATGGGCATTTGGAGCTATCCATGATTCCCTTTATCTTGACTTTTTGTATAGCGCTTTTAACAAAGGCCATTATCGCAAAGCAGCTTTGCAGAATCAAAAGAAAATTAGTATTGAGTATGAAATGTGAGAAAATGTGTATGAATCAAATCAAAATGATCAGACTATCGAACTCCATGGCATGATGCTCCCACCACCATGCTTCACCATAGATATGCTGTTCTTTGGGACATAAGCTGCTTCAGATTCGGTGTTGGTTTGTGTGGAAAGTTTGGGAATGTTGATTGCGTTCTTGATACATGATAAGCGGCAGCATCTTAACAAATGAGACATAGAGAAAGTGACCAGTACTCCCCAGATATCACTGAAGCTTCTTTAAAGTTGCCGTAGGTTTCCTGACTTCTTGTCCTTTCATAATTTCTGGACAGACGTCCAATTCTTGTTAATGTACACAGGATGATGATGGTGACCTTTTCATGGTTCTGTACATACGTTTTTGTCGTTTCCTCATATTTTGCTTCCAAAGAACCAGGCATTCTTTCTTGTATGATTTAATGTAGTCATGAGAAACAGTTCTCCAGTCTTTCTGAAGCACCTTCTTTGCCTTTCATTTTCGGTCCTGTCCCTGTACCTGAGCCATGTAGGTTTGTTACGCCGTGCAGTGAGCTTATGAATCATTTCACCATAAAAACACATCTAACTTAACTTAAGGCATGAACTAGTGAGGAACAGGTCTAGATGAGGAAAGACGATCAGGCCAGTGATTAGTATACCGTTGATGCTGAATAATGCAGAGTGATTGGAACAGAAGAAACGGGAAATGAGGTTGCTGCTGAGGTTGTTACAGAAATAACCGAATTTTAAATTGTATATTTAGGCACTTTGCAGCCTGTGGCAGTAAAACACATGTTCTCATTTCTTTAATTTTATCCGACATCAATTAGTTTAATTTAACATGAAGAAATCAGGGAGGGCTCAATAATTTTGCACAGTATTCTGTACATCAGAGTAGAGAAGAGAACTTTTAAGAGGCGTAAGAGTTTCTATAGCAGAGGACAAAATGGCGGAAAAAAGAAATATTCTCCAAACACTAATCGTAAAAACACTGCTCTTCTGTCCAATTTGCATTTCTTGTTCTTTTACTTCCTTCCATCTCTCTTAGATTGTTGGCTACATACCATCCAAAAGTGCAACTTAAATACACTGTCCTGCGGTCATGTAAATTGGTTAAAAGCTGTGACATTTTGTTCCCATCAATCTGAAACGGATTACAAGTAATAAAATCAGTATGGTAAATAAATGTAAAAATTTTAATATAGTAACAACTGCGTTTTTTTTAGACACATTTCCAACATTTGGCTGTTTAATTAACTTTAAGATATTTCGCCTTTAACCGAAACTTTATAAAGTAGCCTGCGGTCATGATTATACAATTTCTTCATATAATTTAAAGACCTTTACAGGGGTCAGAGGTTATTTGGTCATCAACCAATCACAGTCCTTACTCTGAGTTGGTCTGAGAAGTTTCCTAAATCACTTTTAGTCTAGGACTCCAAGTTAGGACGTATTTAAGATAAGGTCCCGATCTGGAATAAATCCTACAGAAGCAGCTAATACGAATTTATTATATTAATGCCAGTAGTATAGTAATTACTTTTCAATGCGCTCTTATCTTGTGTTGTTATTATTTTTACGTGACACAACCCTTGCATTGTCTACAGAGGGGTGTGTAAACTTTATACCTACCTCCCAAATTGAAACCGATCTATCACGGCTGACATTAATGAGTGCATTATGTGTAAATTTACACAAACTCCGGACTTATCTACAATACAAAGTGGATTTTTATGAATATTACGTTTGTTGGGTAAATACACCCGTGAAGGAATGATTTAAAAAATAAACAACCCGGCAGTAACAACGTCGGTGTTAATCAGTTCGTTCTGATTGTCCTTATCGCCTGAGCATGGTGCATCGCGCATAATGAATCCGTCCCTGTGTCCACGCGAAAGCGTGTGCAGGATTTGGCCCGTGAAACACACAGAGATCCAGCTGGTGTGCTGTCTGTTACCTGAACTAGTTTGCACAAGCAAAAGCATCTGTTCCACCGATCAAAGTCCACTTTGCCAGACTGTAAAAGAGCTGTAGCTCGCTTATCTTTAGAGATTAACAGAAGAAGAAGGAAAAGAAACCGCGTTGTAAGGGTGAGTACGGTATGTGGCGTGTCGCCGCGCTGTAGAAGAAATTAGTGAACGCTAAACACACGTTTCATTTAATCTGTCCGAGCACTCCAGCAGGAGGAGACTCGCCACTGAAAAACGTGTGTCTCAGACGTGGACGAAATCAGAATCCGTCGCTCCTCAAGCTGAACTCTGCGGCGTCTCTGAGGAGGAACCGAGTTCCTGTAGAGAGTTTAAGGAGTAAAGTATTTCCACATGTGTGTTTGGTTTACGGCGTGTACGTGCTCCTGATGGGACAGTGTGTCCTCGGCGTGCTCCTGCCCCCTTCACCTCCGTGTTCATCACACACTGCTCATGTCCATACTCGCCGTACACACGGCTCTGTCCTTCTCATTACAGATCATCTGTCTGTCTACCTTCTGTGTCTCTTTTGTTTTCTTTCTTTTTGCCACTCTTTCTCTCTCCCTCACTGTCTTGCTCTTGCTCCGTTCCTCTCTTTGTCCCTCCCTTTGCCTCGGTCTCTCTGTCTCTCTTTGTCTCTTTTGCGCTCGGTTTCTCAGTTTGTCTCTGTCTCTCTGTGTCTCTGTCTTCTTTCTGCCAATCCCTCATTGGTCATTTGTATCTCTTCCCTGTCTTTGTCCTTCTCTCTCTCTTTCACCTCAGTCTGTCTCTCTCTGCTTCTCTGCCCCTCTCTTTTCTTTTCATTCAGCCTGATCATTGATCTTTTCATTCAGCCTGTCTCTCTCTCTCTGTCCATCTTTTTTTTTTTTCATCTGTCTCATTTAGTCCTCTCTGCCTCTTTCATTCAGCCTGTCTCTGTCTCTTTCCCTTACTTTCATTCAGCTTCTCTCTCTCTCTCTCTCTCTCTCTCTCACTCAGCCTGTCTATTTTTCTGTGTATCTCTCTCAGCCTGTCTCTGTCTGCTTCTTTCTCTCTCTCTCTCTCTCTCTCTCTCTCTCTCTCTCTCTCTCTCACTCGGTCTATTTGTCTCTCTCGCTCTCTCTCTCTCTCTCTCTCTCTCTCTGTCTTTCATTAAGCCTGTCCTGTCTCTTTTTGCCTCTACCTCTGTCTCTCTCTTACTCAGCCTGTCTGTTTCTCTGTGTATCTCACTCAGCCTGTCTCTGTCCCTCTCTGCCTCTCTCTCCCCCCTCCCCCTGATGGTAGCAGGTAACACTGGGCCTATTGTACTCTTTCGTATTGTGCAGTACTCAGTGACAGTGTCCACGCTGTCATGGCGACACACAGAATGACCGCATTGAGAGTTGAGGTGTGTAACAGCGCCGGCGTCCTTGTCGGCTCGGTTTGCGCTGCTGCCGCCGCTGCCGCCGGTGTCGGAACAACAGGAAATCAGGTGATCATCTAGTTCGCCTCGTAATAGGGGGCAGGACCAAACCTGACTTCAGATCAGTGCCGTCTTTAAAAAAGAAAACACTTAGAAATGAAAAGGCCGCTGACGAGGCAGAGGCGGCTCCGCTGTAACGCTGAGAGCTGCGCAGTGCTCGTTTCACTCCAGATCACTTTTCACTCTGATGTTCGATATGAACAGGGGAAGTTTTCAGTGATTAGTCATGACTTAAAAAAATAATTTTTTTCAATTTCTTTGATCAGTTGATGATCAGTTTTCTTAAAAAAAAAAAAATTTAGGTATAAAAAAACAATCGAGTCGTGTAAATGATTGTTGTTCAGGGAATGAATGAACGCGGTTTCCTCATTACACTTTATAACACTTTTTTTATGTCGCACGTGTGTGAGACTTTGTTGAGTATTTTATTGTGCTGTTTAAGTAATTCCCAGTTCTGTAAACGTAATTATAGCTCTGCAGTGTGTGTATGTGGTTTTCAGGACCTGTGTTGCACATGCTCGTTTATACACGAGTGTATTTATTAAAACATTATGCTCATTATGTTGTGTCATGAACTCATTTTTTTTCAGAGCTGTGTGAACATGCAAATCTTCCACCAAGGCGGTTCTGGAGCTAGTTCGGAACCCAATTTCGAACTGTGACTTATCACGACCAACTAAAAGTTTCTGACTTTTACCATCTTAAAAAACAAAAAAAAAAAGCATTTTTACTCTATATACACTGGGCAGCTCAAACTCTTTCTAGTAACGATAAATCCAGGAGCAAAACCATTTTGAAATTCGCCGCTAGCATTGCCGTTATCTTGGAGACGTACAAGGACATATACAGTGACGTAATGATGTGACTCGTAAGCCCATGGAAAAAACAAAGCCAGTTTTTTTTTTTTTTTTTGAATTTTCCCCCGATTTTCTCCCTAATTTTAGTCGTGTCCAATTCCTCCCCGTCACTAGGGGGCTCCCACATTAAGGCTACTACTACCACTCAGCTGGGAGGGCCGAAGACTATCGCGCGTTTCCTCCGAACCACGTGACGACCACATCTTATCAAAGTGCTCGCTCGTGCACCGTTGGGGGCGGCGTAACACACTCGGAGGACAGCGCTATTCGCCCCCTCCGTTGCGTTGAGCTCACAGACGCCCCTGACTGGCTTTAGAGCCGTGATTAATGCGGGAGCACTATGTACCTCTCATCCCTCCCCTCCGAGAGAGCTCTCTCTAGACCTCCGGCTGCGAGAGGTTACAGCATCACCCGGGATTCGAACTGACGTGAACTAGCACCTGGTTGACTTTGGTGGAAAATGGCTATCTGATATTTTTCAGATCGGATCTGAGGCACTTTCGTATGCGATTCTAGATGTCATGTGACCGATCAGAATTCCTGGGACTTTTTGTGTCTGACGTCATCAATCAGCACCGGCAGCAGAGGGATTTCACCAGCTAAAGCGAGCAGCATCTGACTTTCTTCCTTCATCTGGACCTAAAAAAAAAACAAAAACAGTCGACTAATGTCTTGGCATCGTCTCAAGCAAAAATCGCATGCATTGTTTGAAATTAATCAGCGGTCGAACAAATATGACGTCTTTAAACCCAGAAGTGCACATTTGTGCCAGGGCAGGGGTAGATCAGTGGTTAAGGTGTTGAATTATTAATCCGAAGGTACCAGGTTCACACCCCAGCACCGCCAAGCTGCGAGATCAAAATGTAAGTCGCTGTGGATAAGGGCATCCGCCAAGTGCTATAAGTGTAAATGTTTAAGAAGATGGACGCATATTAGCACATTAGTCTGATTAAAGTCATTTATAATCATGAGTGTGAACGGTCATGACATGTGATTTGACCAAAAAAAAAAATTAACTCGGAATTGGAATATAATGTGAACGCAGCCTAAAATGTGTTGAGTAATAAATAATTGCTTACATTTTAGTGAAAATAAAATCCTTGCACTTTTTTCACGCCATTTTTAGAGTGATAAGGTATCAGCACTGTCTGAGGGGGATTTGGCAGTCTGATCTGGCAACCCTGGTGAGCACAGGAAAGTTCAAGAGACAATTTGAGCGAGTGAAAATATGATTTTATTATTATTTTTTTTTCCCACAGTAATCATGACTAAATATAATGGCAAATATACGGAGGCGGAACAAAAACTGTAAGCTCAATGTAATGGTTAAACTTTTTTTTGACCCGTGGTTTATTTACGCGCAGAAGCGTTCCGTACGGGCCACGGCTCAACTCGCACCTCTCACCATGAGGCTTATTTTTAAAGAATATTTTTACAGCGACAAAATTTTCTAATTCTGCTCACGTCATCTCAAATGCTAAAGATAAAATATACTGTGCATGGTCAGGTAAGGAGATAAGAATCATGAACCCTAATGAAGAAGAATCCTGGAATGTAAGGTTTCACTCGTGTCTCGTTCGGACACTTTACGTTACTTCACACTGGCGATATGACACGATCATATTTCTATACTGATAAATTATCACAGAGCTTCTACAGGGATATTGTGTTTATTTGATTTTTTTTTTTTCCAAGTTTCAAGTCGTAAATCCATCAGAACATGCATCCACCTGAGATTTCGTTTCTGCAATATCTCAAGAACGAGTGTTTTTAGAGTTCGTAGGATGTGTAAGGAATTATCATCATAATCAGCTAATTATTTAACTCTTGGTAACTTAACAAAAACTTAATGAAACGTTTTCTGGAATTTCCTTCGGGATCTATAAAGTATCTATCTATCTCATTCCCATTTTCAAGAGCTCGACATTGTCCATGTCTAGAGCCATTTGTTCGTCATGAGTAGGAAACCTTAGCAATGATTTAAACAGAATTATCACAAGAACTCGAGTCGATTGAGATTTTGGAGTTGTTCCAGATAGGCCAAAGGTTACTGCAAGTTTTTTTTTTTTTCTTCAGTAGCTTCCTTCCTGTTTCAGGAGTGTACTGGACCTGAGGGAGGAGGAGGACAACATCCCTGTCATGTTCCACTCATCGTTTTATTCAGGAGAATATTTTCGAACGCGTGGAGGATGCGAACGCGAACACGTCCTCATTCAAAATGTGAAATAAAACAAATAAATGGCTCAGCGTTCGTAAAGCAATCACAGCGATTGAGCAGCGAGCACTCCGCTAAGCTCGATTTACACTTCCAGTACACCTCCATCCTTACGAGGAACAGAAAGATATTGTATTATAAGGAACTCGTAACCTTTTAATGTCAGGAGTTTCATGTCCAGGTTCTTTGTTGGAGGCCTTTCTTAAAGTTGTTTGCTTATGATAAGCTCGCTTTGGATGAAGGATTAAAGGAAAAGATTTGCTACTGCTAAAATTAGCCGCTTCGCTGAAGAGTTAGGAAGCACACTCTGGTGTTAATCAGATGTCTGTTTGTCTCTCTTGTCTCTTTCCAGATGTTGTCCAGGCTGAGCGAGTGGTTCTGGAACGAGCGCCTGTGGTTCCCAGTGGGTTTGGGATGGGCTGACCTGCAGGACCGCGACGGTCTCGTCTACGCCAAAGGCTCTGACCTCTGGGTTACGCTTCCCATAGCCGTGGTCTTCCTCATCATACGCCAGATATTCGAGAGGTTCGTCAAGACCGGCATCTTCAGCCCAAACGCATCGTTTTTTTCATCATGAGTTTGATTAATAATTGAAGCCATGATGATGCGCAGCTTTTAGTGATCATGAATAAAGGAACGCCATAAAAATCGGAAGCTTCAGAATCGTTTATATTGTTTATTGGCCGATCACCGACCACGCTCAGTCAAACTGAAAACCAGCCCATTCTGTTTACAGAACGATGGACTGGTTCGTCTCTATTATAAACTTAATAGGTTTTTTAAAAAAAAAAATAAGATTTTGGAGTCAGTGCTCCCATACGCAAATGACCGAATCGAGTTTTACCCCCCACCATGTCTAGATAATTGGTAGAGAAAATTTATTTTGTCAGGATTCTTTTGTGCGGCAATTCAGGTAGCGGTGTACTGACTCGACAAATGTTTTTTTTGCAAAATTATTTTATAATGTATACATGTTCACATTTGAGGTTAATTAGTCAATAAATTAGCTTAGAATTGTAACAAAAAAATAAGAATAATATCAAATTTAGAGTATTTATAGAATCGCTTTACAAATCGCATCGGTATCGTAATACGTTGTATGTGTTACTCCCTGGTGATGCCCTAGAAATTTTATGCTAAAGTACATTGAAAAGGACATGAAGGAAACCTTCACTTCATTATAAGCATGTGCAGATACTTGGTTGGTAATCAATAATATTCACGAGGCATCATATTATCATCATGTCAGATCCCACTGTTTTTAAAGTCTTGTTCTTGAAGCTCTTTCCAGTCTGCCATGCGCTAGGATAATGCGAAAGCAAATACAGCGCTACCTCGGCATACAAACGCCCCGCCTTACAAATTGTCGCCTTAAGAACTTAAATTTGACAAGGAATTCGCCTCGATATACGAGAACTTTCATGATGCGCGCGAACGAACCGAATACCGGCTAAATTGCGCATACATCCGCGAGCCGTTCACAACCGGTTTGTCTCAGTTGAAAGCCACGTTTAAATTTTTCTTTGTGGGTTTTTTGTATTTTGTGCAAGATCTACAGGGTGGGCCATTTATATGGATACACCTTAATAAAATGGGAATGGTTGGTGATATTAACGTCCTGTTTGTGGCACATTAGTATATGTGAGGGGGCAAACTTTTCAAGATGGGTGGTGACCATGGTAGGCATTTTGAAGTCGGCCATCTTGGATCCAACTTTTGTTTTTTCAATAGGAAGAGGGTCATATGACACATCAAACGTATTGGAAATTTCACAAGAAAAACAATGGTGTGCTTTGACATGTCGAAGAGGTTAACACGTGATGAGCGGATCGAAATT